>SZWC01027577.1:0-19621 GCA_023375785.1 Penium margaritaceum | reverse complement strand
GTTGGGTTGGAAGTTGGGTTGGAAGTTGGGTTGGAAGTTGGGTTGGAAGTTGGGTTGGAAGTTGGGTTGGAAGTTGGGTTGGAAGTTGGGTTGGAAGTTGGGTTGGAAGTTGGGTTGGAAGTTGGGATGGAGTTTGGGATGGAAGTTGGGTTTGAAGTTGGGATGGAAGTTTGGATGGAAGTTGGGTTAGAAGTTGTGTTGGAAGTTGGTTTTGAAGTTGGGCTGGAAGTTGGGCTGCACATTGGGTTTGAAGTTGGACTTGCAGCTGGGTTGAAAGTTGGTTTGGAAGTTGGGTTGGAAGTTGGGTTGGAAGTTGGGTTGGAAGTTGGGCTGGGAAGCTGGCTTGGAAGTTGGGTTGGACGTTGGGATGGAAGTTGGGATGAATGTTGGGTTAGAAGTTGTGCTGGAAGTTGGGTTAGAAGTTGAATTGGAAGTTGGGTTGGAAGTGGGGTGGGAAGTGGGGTGGGAAGTGGGGTGGGAAGTGGGGTGGGAAGTGGGGTGGGAAGTGGGGTGGGAAGTGGGGTGGGAAGTGGGGTGGGAAGTGGGGTGGGAAGTGGGGTGGGAAGTGGGGTGGGAAGTGGGGTGGGAAGTGGGGTGGGAAGTGGGGTGGGAAGTGGGGTGGGAAGTGGGGTGGGAAGTGGGGTGGGAAGTGGGGTGGGAAGTGGGGTGGGAAGTGGGGTGGGAAGTGGGGTGGGAAGTGGGGTGGGAAGTGGGGTGGGAAGTGGGGTGGGAAGTGGGGTGGGAAGTGGGGTGGGAAGTGGGGTGGGAAGTGGGGTGGGAAGTGGGGTGGGAAGTGGGGTGGGAAGTGGGGTGGGAAGTGGGGTGGGAAGTGGGGTGGGAAGTGGGGTGGGAAGTGGGGTGGGAAGTGGGGTGGGAAGTGGGGTGGGAAGTGGGGTGGGAAGTGGGGTGGGAAGTGGGGTGGGAAGTGGGGTGGGAAGTGGGGTGGGAAGTGGGGTGGGAAGTGGGGTGGGAAGTGGGGTGGGAAGTGGGGTGGGAAGTGGGGTGGGAAGTGGGGTGGGAAGTGGGGTGGGAAGTGGGGTGGGAAGTGGGGTGGGAAGTGGGGTGGGAAGTGGGGTGGGAAGTGGGGTGGGAAGTGGGGTGGGAAGTGGGGTGGGAAGTGGGGTGGGAAGTGGGGTGGGAAGTGGGGTGGGAAGTGGGGTGGGAAGTGGGGTGGGAAGTGGGGTGGGAAGTGGGGTGGGAAGTGGGGTGGGAAGTGGGGTGGGAAGTGGGGTGGGAAGTGGGGTGGGAAGTGGGGTGGGAAGTGGGGTGGGAAGTGGGGTGGGAAGTGGGGTGGGAAGTGGGGTGGGAAGTGGGGTGGGAAGTGGGGTGGGAAGTGGGGTGGGAAGTGGGGTGGGAAGTGGGGTGGGAAGTGGGGTGGGAAGTGGGGTGGGAAGTGGGGTGGGAAGTGGGGTGGGAAGTGGGGTGGGAAGTGGGGTGGGAAGTGGGGTGGGAAGTGGGGTGGGAAGTGGGGTGGGAAGTGGGGTGGGAAGTGGGGTGGGAAGTGGGGTGGGAAGTGGGGTGGGAAGTGGGGTGGGAAGTGGGGTGGGAAGTGGGGTGGGAAGTGGGGTGGGAAGTGGGGTGGGAAGTGGGGTGGGAAGTGGGGTGGGAAGTGGGGTGGGAAGTGGGGTGGGAAGTGGGGTGGGAAGTGGGGTGGGAAGTGGGGTGGGAAGTGGGGTGGGAAGTGGGGTGGGAAGTGGGGTGGGAAGTGGGGTGGGAAGTGGGGTGGGAAGTGGGGTGGGAAGTGGGGTGGGAAGTGGGGTGGGAAGTGGGGTGGGAAGTGGGGTGGGAAGTGGGGTGGGAAGTGGGGTGGGAAGTGGGGTGGGAAGTGGGGTGGGAAGTGGGGTGGGAAGTGGGGTGGGAAGTGGGGTGGGAAGTGGGGTGGGAAGTGGGGTGGGAAGTGGGGTGGGAAGTGGGGTGGGAAGTGGGGTGGGAAGTGGGGTGGGAAGTGGGGTGGGAAGTGGGGTGGGAAGTGGGGTGGGAAGTGGGGTGGGAAGTGGGGTGGGAAGTGGGGTGGGAAGTGGGGTGGGAAGTGGGGTGGGAAGTGGGGTGGGAAGTGGGGTGGGAAGTGGGGTGGGAAGTGGGGTGGGAAGTGGGGTGGGAAGTGGGGTGGGAAGTGGGGTGGGAAGTGGGGTGGGAAGTGGGGTGGGAAGTGGGGTGGGAAGTGGGGTGGGAAGTGGGGTGGGAAGTGGGGTGGGAAGTGGGGTGGGAAGTGGGGTGGGAAGTGGGGTGGGAAGTGGGGTGGGAAGTGGGGTGGGAAGTGGGGTGGGAAGTGGGGTGGGAAGTGGGGTGGGAAGTGGGGTGGGAAGTGGGGTGGGAAGTGGGGTGGGAAGTGGGGTGGGAAGTGGGGTGGGAAGTGGGGTGGGAAGTGGGGTGGGAAGTGGGGTGGGAAGTGGGGTGGGAAGTGGGGTGGGAAGTGGGGTGGGAAGTGGGGTGGGAAGTGGGGTGGGAAGTGGGGTGGGAAGTGGGGTGGGAAGTGGGGTGGGAAGTGGGGTGGGAAGTGGGGTGGGAAGTGGGGTGGGAAGTGGGGTGGGAAGTGGGGTGGGAAGTGGGGTGGGAAGTGGGGTGGGAAGTGGGGTGGGAAGTGGGGTGGGAAGTGGGGTGGGAAGTGGGGTGGGAAGTGGGGTGGGAAGTGGGGTGGGAAGTGGGGTGGGAAGTGGGGTGGGAAGTGGGGTGGGAAGTGGGGTGGGAAGTGGGGTGGGAAGTGGGGTGGGAAGTGGGGTGGGAAGTGGGGTGGGAAGTGGGGTGGGAAGTGGGGTGGGAAGTGGGGTGGGAAGTGGGGTGGGAAGTGGGGTGGGAAGTGGGGTGGGAAGTGGGGTGGGAAGTGGGGTGGGAAGTGGGGTGGGAAGTGGGGTGGGAAGTGGGGTGGGAAGTGGGGTGGGAAGTGGGGTGGGAAGTGGGGTGGGAAGTGGGGTGGGAAGTGGGGTGGGAAGTGGGGTGGGAAGTGGGGTGGGAAGTGGGGTGGGAAGTGGGGTGGGAAGTGGGGTGGGAAGTGGGGTGGGAAGTGGGGTGGGAAGTGGGGTGGGAGGTGGGTTGGGAGTTGGGTTGGAAGTTGAGTTGGAAGTTGGGTTGAAAGTTAGGATGGAGGTGGGATGGAAGGTGGGTTGGAAGTTGGGTTGGAAGTTGGGATGGAAATTGGTTTGAAAGTTGTGTTGGAAGCTTGATTGGATGCTGGATTAAGTTAGGTTGGAAGTTGGGTTGGAATTTGGGTTGGAAATTGGGTTGGAACTTGGGTTGGAAGTTGGGATGGAAGTTGGGATGGAGGTTGGGATGGAAGTTAGGTTCGAAGTTGGGTTGGAAGTTGGGTTGTAAGTTGGGTTGGAATTTCGATTAGAGAATGGGTTGGATGTTGGGTTGAAAGTTGGGTTGGATGTTGGGTTGGAAATTGGGTTGGAAGTTGGGTTGGAAGTTGGCATGGAAGTTGGGATGGAAGTTAGGTTGGAAGTTGGGTTGGAGGTTGGGTTGGAAGTTGGGTTGGAAGTTGGGCTGGAAGTTGGGGTGGAAGTTGGGTTGGAAGTTGGGTTGGAACTTGGGTTGGAACTTGGGTTGGATTTTGGGTTGGAAGTTGGGTTGAAAGTTGGGTTGGAAGTTGGGATGGAAGTTGGGTTTGGAATTTGGGATGGAAAATGTGTTGGAAGTCAGGTTGGAAGTTGGATTGGAAGTTGGGTTGGAAGTTCGGTTGGAAGTTGGGTTGGAAGTTAGGCTGGAAGTTGGGTTGGAAGTTGGGTTGGAAGCTGGGTTGGAAGTTTGGTTGAACGTTGGACTGAAAGTCGAGTTGGAAGTTATGTTGGAAGTTGGGTTGGAAGTTGGGTTGGAAAATGGGTTGAAAGTTGGGTTGGAAGTTGTGTTGGAAGCTGGGTTCGAAGTTGGGTTGAACGCTTGGTTGGAAGTTGGGTTGGAAGTTAAGTAAGAAGTTGGGATGAAAGTTGGGATGGAAGTTGGGTTGGAAGTTAGGTTGGAAGTTTCGTTGGAAGTTGGGTTGGAAATTGGATTGGAAGTTGCGCTGGAAGTTAGGTTGGAAATTGGGTAGGAAGTTGGGTTGGAAATTGGGTTCGAAGTTGGGTTGGAAGTTGGGTATGAAGTTGGATTGGAAGTTGGGATGGAAGTTGGGATAGAAGTTGGGTTTTACGTTGGATTGAAAGTTAGGTTGGAAGTTGGGTTGTAGGTTGGGTTGGAAGTTGGGTTGGAAGGTAAGTTGAAAGTTGGATTGGAAGCTGTGCTAGAAGCTGGGTTGGAAGTTGGTTTGGAAGTTGGCTTGGAATTTGGGTTGGAAGTTGGGTTGCATGTTGGGATGGAAGTTTGGATGAAGTTGTGTTTGAAGTTGGCATGGAAGTTGGGTTGGAAGCTGGGTTGGACGTTGGGTTGGATGCTGGGTTGGAAGTTGGGTTGGACGTTGGGTTGGAAGTTGAGTTGGAAGTTGGGTTGAAAGTTGGGTTGAAAGTTGGGTTGAAAGTTGGGTTGGAAGCTGGATTGTATGCTGGGTTCGAAGTTGGGTTGGAAGTTGTGTTGGAATTTGGGTTGGAAGTTGGATTGGAAGTTGGGTTGGAAGTTGGGTTGGAAGTTGGGCTGGAAGTTGGGTTGAAAGTTGGGTTGGAAGCTGGGTTGGAACTTGGGTTGGAACGTGGGTTGGAAGTTGGGTTGGAAGTTGGGTTGGAAGTTGGGCTGGCAGTTGGGTTGAAAGTTGGGTTGGAAGCTGGGTTGGAACTTGGGTTGGAACGTGGGTTGGAAGTTGGGTTGGAAGTTGGGTTTTAAGTTGGATTGGAAGTTGGGTTGGAATTTGGATTGGAAGTTGGGTTGGAAGTTGGGTTGGAAGTTGCGTTGAAAGTTGGGTTGGAAGTTGGGTTGGAAGTTTGGTTGGAAGTTGGGTTGGTAGTTGGGTTGAAAGTTGGGTTAGAAGCTAGGTTAGAAGCTAAGTTGGAAGCTGGGTTGGAAGTTGGGTTGGAAGTTGGGTTGAAAGTTGGGTTAGAATTTGGGTTGGAAGTTGGGTTGGAAGTTGGGTTGGAAGTTGGGATGGAATTTGGGATGGAAGTTGGGTTTAAGGTTGGGATGGAAGTTGGGATGGAAGTTGGGTTAGAAGTTGTGTTGGAAGTTGGGTTGGAAGTTGGGCTGGAAGTTGGGTTGCACGTTGGGTTGGAAGTTGGACTTGAAGTTGGGTTGAAAGTTGGTTTGGAAGTTGTGTTGGAAGTTGGGTTGGAAGTTGGGTTGGAAGTTGGGCTGGGAAGCTAGCTTGGAAGTTGGGTTGGAAGTTGGGTTGCAAGTTGGATTGGAAGTTCGGTTGGAAGTTGGGTTGGAAGCTGGGCTAGAAGCTGGGTTGGAAGTTGGGTTGAACGTTGGGTTGGAAGTTGGGTTGCAAGTTGGATTGGAAGTTCGGTTGGAAGTTGGGTTGGAAGCTGGGCTAGAAGCTGGGTTGGAAGTTGGGTTGAACGTTGGGTTGGAAGTTGGGTTGCAAGTTGGATTGGAAGTTCGGTTGGAAGTTGGGTTGGAAGCTGGGCTAGAAGCTGGGTTGGAAGTTGGGTTGAACGTTGGGTTGGAAGTTGGGTTGCAAGTTGGATTGGAAGTTCGGTTGGAAGTTGGGTTGGAAGCTGGGCTAGAAGCTGGGTTGGAAGTTGGGTTGAACGTTGGGTTGGAAGTTGGGTTGCAAGTTGGATTGGAAGTTCGGTTGGAAGTTGGGTTGGAAGCTGGGCTAGAAGCTGGGTTGGAAGTTGGGTTGAACGTTGGGTTGGAAGTTGGGTTGCAAGTTGGATTGGAAGTTCGGTTGGAAGTTGGGTTGGAAGCTGGGCTAGAAGCTGGGTTGGAAGTTGGGTTGAACGTTGGGTTGGAAGTTGGGTTGCAAGTTGGATTGGAAGTTCGGTTGGAAGTTGGGTTGGAAGCTGGGCTAGAAGCTGGGTTGGAAGTTGGGTTGAACGTTGGGTTGGAAGTTGGGTTGCAAGTTGGATTGGAAGTTCGGTTGGAAGTTGGGTTGGAAGCTGGGCTAGAAGCTGGGTTGGAAGTTGGGTTGAACGTTGGGTTGGAAGTTGGGTTGCAAGTTGGATTGGAAGTTCGGTTGGAAGTTGGGTTGGAAGCTGGGCTAGAAGCTGGGTTGGAAGTTGGGTTGAACGTTGGGTTGGAAGTTGGGTTGCAAGTTGGATTGGAAGTTCGGTTGGAAGTTGGGTTGGAAGCTGGGCTAGAAGCTGGGTTGGAAGTTGGGTTGAACGTTGGGTTGGAAGTTGGGTTGCAAGTTGGATTGGAAGTTCGGTTGGAAGTTGGGTTGGAAGCTGGGCTAGAAGCTGGGTTGGAAGTTGGGTTGAACGTTGGGTTGGAAGTTGGGTTGCAAGTTGGATTGGAAGTTCGGTTGGAAGTTGGGTTGGAAGCTGGGCTAGAAGCTGGGTTGGAAGTTGGGTTGAACGTTGGGTTGGAAGTTGGGTTGCAAGTTGGATTGGAAGTTCGGTTGGAAGTTGGGTTGGAAGCTGGGCTAGAAGCTGGGTTGGAAGTTGGGTTGAACGTTGGGTTGGAAGTTGGGTTGCAAGTTGGATTGGAAGTTCGGTTGGAAGTTGGGTTGGAAGCTGGGCTAGAAGCTGGGTTGGAAGTTGGGTTGAACGTTGGGTTGGAAGTTGGGTTGCAAGTTGGATTGGAAGTTCGGTTGGAAGTTGGGTTGGAAGCTGGGCTAGAAGCTGGGTTGGAAGTTGGGTTGAACGTTGGGTTGGAAGTTGGGTTGCAAGTTGGATTGGAAGTTCGGTTGGAAGTTGGGTTGGAAGCTGGGCTAGAAGCTGGGTTGGAAGTTGGGTTGAACGTTGGGTTGGAAGTTGGGTTGCAAGTTGGATTGGAAGTTCGGTTGGAAGTTGGGTTGGAAGCTGGGCTAGAAGCTGGGTTGGAAGTTGGGTTGAACGTTGGGTTGGAAGTTGGGTTGCAAGTTGGATTGGAAGTTCGGTTGGAAGTTGGGTTGGAAGCTGGGCTAGAAGCTGGGTTGGAAGTTGGGTTGAACGTTGGGTTGGAAGTTGGGTTGCAAGTTGGATTGGAAGTTCGGTTGGAAGTTGGGTTGGAAGCTGGGCTAGAAGCTGGGTTGGAAGTTGGGTTGAACGTTGGGTTGGAAGTTGGGTTGCAAGTTGGATTGGAAGTTCGGTTGGAAGTTGGGTTGGAAGCTGGGCTAGAAGCTGGGTTGGAAGTTGGGTTGAACGTTGGGTTGGAAGTTGGGTTGCAAGTTGGATTGGAAGTTCGGTTGGAAGTTGGGTTGGAAGCTGGGCTAGAAGCTGGGTTGGAAGTTGGGTTGAACGTTGGGTTGGAAGTTGGGTTGCAAGTTGGATTGGAAGTTCGGTTGGAAGTTGGGTTGGAAGCTGGGCTAGAAGCTGGGTTGGAAGTTGGGTTGAACGTTGGGTTGGAAGTTGGGTTGCAAGTTGGATTGGAAGTTCGGTTGGAAGTTGGGTTGGAAGCTGGGCTAGAAGCTGGGTTGGAAGTTGGGTTGAACGTTGGGTTGGAAGTTGGGTTGCAAGTTGGATTGGAAGTTCGGTTGGAAGTTGGGTTGGAAGCTGGGCTAGAAGCTGGGTTGGAAGTTGGGTTGAACGTTGGGTTGGAAGTTGGGTTGCAAGTTGGATTGGAAGTTCGGTTGGAAGTTGGGTTGGAAGCTGGGCTAGAAGCTGGGTTGGAAGTTGGGTTGAACGTTGGGTTGGAAGTTGGGTTGCAAGTTGGATTGGAAGTTCGGTTGGAAGTTGGGTTGGAAGCTGGGCTAGAAGCTGGGTTGGAAGTTGGGTTGAACGTTGGGTTGGAAGTTGGGTTGCAAGTTGGATTGGAAGTTCGGTTGGAAGTTGGGTTGGAAGCTGGGCTAGAAGCTGGGTTGGAAGTTGGGTTGAACGTTGGGTTGGAAGTTGGGTTGCAAGTTGGATTGGAAGTTCGGTTGGAAGTTGGGTTGGAAGCTGGGCTAGAAGCTGGGTTGGAAGTTGGGTTGAACGTTGGGTTGGAAGTTGGGTTGCAAGTTGGATTGGAAGTTCGGTTGGAAGTTGGGTTGGAAGCTGGGCTAGAAGCTGGGTTGGAAGTTGGGTTGAACGTTGGGTTGGAAGTTGGGTTGCAAGTTGGATTGGAAGTTCGGTTGGAAGTTGGGTTGGAAGCTGGGCTAGAAGCTGGGTTGGAAGTTGGGTTGAACGTTGGGTTGGAAGTTGGGTTGCAAGTTGGATTGGAAGTTCGGTTGGAAGTTGGGTTGGAAGCTGGGCTAGAAGCTGGGTTGGAAGTTGGGTTGAACGTTGGGTTGGAAGTTGGGTTGCAAGTTGGATTGGAAGTTCGGTTGGAAGTTGGGTTGGAAGCTGGGCTAGAAGCTGGGTTGGAAGTTGGGTTGAACGTTGGGTTGGAAGTTGGGTTGCAAGTTGGATTGGAAGTTCGGTTGGAAGTTGGGTTGGAAGCTGGGCTAGAAGCTGGGTTGGAAGTTGGGTTGAACGTTGGGTTGGAAGTTGGGTTGCAAGTTGGATTGGAAGTTCGGTTGGAAGTTGGGTTGGAAGCTGGGCTAGAAGCTGGGTTGGAAGTTGGGTTGAACGTTGGGTTGGAAGTTGGGTTGCAAGTTGGATTGGAAGTTCGGTTGGAAGTTGGGTTGGAAGCTGGGCTAGAAGCTGGGTTGGAAGTTGGGTTGAACGTTGGGTTGGAAGTTGGGTTGCAAGTTGGATTGGAAGTTCGGTTGGAAGTTGGGTTGGAAGCTGGGCTAGAAGCTGGGTTGGAAGTTGGGTTGAACGTTGGGTTGGAAGTTGGGTTGCAAGTTGGATTGGAAGTTCGGTTGGAAGTTGGGTTGGAAGCTGGGCTAGAAGCTGGGTTGGAAGTTGGGTTGAACGTTGGGTTGGAAGTTGGGTTGCAAGTTGGATTGGAAGTTCGGTTGGAAGTTGGGTTGGAAGCTGGGCTAGAAGCTGGGTTGGAAGTTGGGTTGAACGTTGGGTTGGAAGTTGGGTTGCAAGTTGGATTGGAAGTTCGGTTGGAAGTTGGGTTGGAAGCTGGGCTAGAAGCTGGGTTGGAAGTTGGGTTGAACGTTGGGTTGGAAGTTGGGTTGCAAGTTGGATTGGAAGTTCGGTTGGAAGTTGGGTTGGAAGCTGGGCTAGAAGCTGGGTTGGAAGTTGGGTTGAACGTTGGGTTGGAAGTTGGGTTGCAAGTTGGATTGGAAGTTCGGTTGGAAGTTGGGTTGGAAGCTGGGCTAGAAGCTGGGTTGGAAGTTGGGTTGAACGTTGGGTTGGAAGTTGGGTTGCAAGTTGGATTGGAAGTTCGGTTGGAAGTTGGGTTGGAAGCTGGGCTAGAAGCTGGGTTGGAAGTTGGGTTGAACGTTGGGTTGGAAGTTGGGTTGCAAGTTGGATTGGAAGTTCGGTTGGAAGTTGGGTTGGAAGCTGGGCTAGAAGCTGGGTTGGAAGTTGGGTTGAACGTTGGGTTGGAAGTTGGGTTGCAAGTTGGATTGGAAGTTCGGTTGGAAGTTGGGTTGGAAGCTGGGCTAGAAGCTGGGTTGGAAGTTGGGTTGAACGTTGGGTTGGAAGTTGGGTTGCAAGTTGGATTGGAAGTTCGGTTGGAAGTTGGGTTGGAAGCTGGGCTAGAAGCTGGGTTGGAAGTTGGGTTGAACGTTGGGTTGGAAGTTGGGTTGCAAGTTGGATTGGAAGTTCGGTTGGAAGTTGGGTTGGAAGCTGGGCTAGAAGCTGGGTTGGAAGTTGGGTTGAACGTTGGGTTGGAAGTTGGGTTGCAAGTTGGATTGGAAGTTCGGTTGGAAGTTGGGTTGGAAGCTGGGCTAGAAGCTGGGTTGGAAGTTGGGTTGAACGTTGGGTTGGAAGTTGGGTTGCAAGTTGGATTGGAAGTTCGGTTGGAAGTTGGGTTGGAAGCTGGGCTAGAAGCTGGGTTGGAAGTTGGGTTGAACGTTGGGTTGGAAGTTGGGTTGCAAGTTGGATTGGAAGTTCGGTTGGAAGTTGGGTTGGAAGCTGGGCTAGAAGCTGGGTTGGAAGTTGGGTTGAACGTTGGGTTGGAAGTTGGGTTGCAAGTTGGATTGGAAGTTCGGTTGGAAGTTGGGTTGGAAGCTGGGCTAGAAGCTGGGTTGGAAGTTGGGTTGAACGTTGGGTTGGAAGTTGGGTTGCAAGTTGGATTGGAAGTTCGGTTGGAAGTTGGGTTGGAAGCTGGGCTAGAAGCTGGGTTGGAAGTTGGGTTGAACGTTGGGTTGGAAGTTGGGATGAAATTTGGGTTGGAAGTTGGGTTGAAAGTTGGGTTGGAAGTTGGGATGGACGTTGGGTTTGAATTTGCATTAGAAAATGGGTTGGACATTGGGTTGAACGTTTGGTTGGAAGTTTGGTTCAAAAATGGGTTGGAAGTTGGACTGGAATTTGGGTTGGAAGTTGGGATGGAAGTTGAGATCGAAGTTATGTTGGAAGTTGGGTTGGAGGTTGGGTTGGAAGTTGGGTTGGAAGATGGGCTGGAAGTTGGATTGGATGTTAGGTTGAAAGTGGGGACGGAATCTGGGTTGGATGTTGGTTTGGAAGTATGGTTGGAAGTTGAGGTAGAAGTTGGTTTGGAAGCTAGGTTGGATGCTTGGTTGGAAGTTGGGTTGGAAGTTGTGTTGGAAGTTGGGTTGGAAGTTTGGTTGAAAGCTGGGTTGGATGTTGGGTTGGAAGTTGGTTTGGAAGCTAGGTTGGATGCTTGGTTGGAAGTTGGGTTGGAAGTTGTGTTGGAAGTTGGGTTGGAAGTTTGGTTGAAAGCTGGGTTGGATGTTGGGTTGGAAGTTGGGTTGGAAGTGGGGATGAAAGTTGGGATGGAAGTTGGGTTGGAAGTTAGGTTGGAAGCTGGGTTGGAAGTTGGGTTGGAAGTTGGATTGGAAGTTGGGTTGGAAGTTAGGTTGGAAGTTGGGTTGGAAGTTGGGTTGGAACTTGGGTTGGGAGTTGGGTTGGAAGTTGTGTTTGAAGTTGGATTGGAAGTTGGGATGGAAGTTGGGATGGAAGTTGGGTTGCAAGTTGGGTTGGCAGTTGGGTTGTAGCTTGGGATGGAGGTTGGGTTGGAAGTTGGGTTGGAAGTTGGGTTGGAAGGTGGGTTGGAAGTTGGGTTGAATGTTGGGATGGATGTTTGGATGGAAGTTGTGTTTGAAGTTGGCATGGAAGTTGGGATGGAAGTTAGGTTGGAAGTTGGGTTGCACGTTGGGTTGGAAGTCTGGTTGGAAGTTGGGTTGGATGTTGGGTTGGAAGTTGAGTTGGAAGTGGGGTTGAAAGTTGGGTTGGAAGTTGGGTTGAAAGTTGGGTTGGATGTTGGGTTGGAAGTTGGGTTTGATGATGGGAGGGAAGTTGGGATGGAAGTTGGGTTTGAAGTTAGGATGGAAGTTGGGATGGTAGTTGGGTTAGAAGTTGGGTTGGAAGTTGGGTTGGCAGTTGGGTTGTAGCTTGGAATGGATGTTGGGTTGGAAGTTGGGTTTGATGATGGGAGGGAAGTTGGGATGGAAGTTGGGTTTGAAGTTAGGATGGAAGTTGGGATGGTAGTTGGGTTAGAAGTTGGGTTGGAAGTTGGGTTGGCAGTTGGGTTGTAGCTTGGAATGGATGTTGGGTTGGAAGTTGGGTTTGATGATGGGAGGGAAGTTGGGATGGAAGTTGGGTTTGAAGTTAGGATGGAAGTTGGGATGGTAGTTGGGTTAGAAGTTGGGTTGGAAGTTGGGTTGGCAGTTGGGTTGTAGCTTGGAATGGATGTTGGGTTGGAAGTTGGGTTTGATGATGGGAGGGAAGTTGGGATGGAAGTTGGGTTTGAAGTTAGGATGGAAGTTGGGATGGTAGTTGGGTTAGAAGTTGGGTTGGAAGTTGGGTTGGCAGTTGGGTTGTAGCTTGGAATGGATGTTGGGTTGGAAGTTGGGTTTGATGATGGGAGGGAAGTTGGGATGGAAGTTGGGTTTGAAGTTAGGATGGAAGTTGGGATGGTAGTTGGGTTAGAAGTTGGGTTGGAAGTTGGGTTGGCAGTTGGGTTGTAGCTTGGAATGGATGTTGGGTTGGAAGTTGGGTTTGATGATGGGAGGGAAGTTGGGATGGAAGTTGGGTTTGAAGTTAGGATGGAAGTTGGGATGGTAGTTGGGTTAGAAGTTGGGTTGGAAGTTGGGTTGGCAGTTGGGTTGTAGCTTGGAATGGATGTTGGGTTGGAAGTTGGGTTTGATGATGGGAGGGAAGTTGGGATGGAAGTTGGGTTTGAAGTTAGGATGGAAGTTGGGATGGTAGTTGGGTTAGAAGTTGGGTTGGAAGTTGGGTTGGCAGTTGGGTTGTAGCTTGGAATGGATGTTGGGTTGGAAGTTGGGTTTGATGATGGGAGGGAAGTTGGGATGGAAGTTGGGTTTGAAGTTAGGATGGAAGTTGGGATGGTAGTTGGGTTAGAAGTTGGGTTGGAAGTTGGGTTGGCAGTTGGGTTGTAGCTTGGAATGGATGTTGGGTTGGAAGTTGGGTTTGATGATGGGAGGGAAGTTGGGATGGAAGTTGGGTTTGAAGTTAGGATGGAAGTTGGGATGGTAGTTGGGTTAGAAGTTGGGTTGGAAGTTGGGTTGGCAGTTGGGTTGTAGCTTGGAATGGATGTTGGGTTGGAAGTTGGGTTTGATGATGGGAGGGAAGTTGGGATGGAAGTTGGGTTTGAAGTTAGGATGGAAGTTGGGATGGTAGTTGGGTTAGAAGTTGGGTTGGAAGTTGGGTTGGCAGTTGGGTTGTAGCTTGGAATGGATGTTGGGTTGGAAGTTGGGTTTGATGATGGGAGGGAAGTTGGGATGGAAGTTGGGTTTGAAGTTAGGATGGAAGTTGGGATGGTAGTTGGGTTAGAAGTTGGGTTGGAAGTTGGGTTGGCAGTTGGGTTGTAGCTTGGAATGGATGTTGGGTTGGAAGTTGGGTTTGATGATGGGAGGGAAGTTGGGATGGAAGTTGGGTTTGAAGTTAGGATGGAAGTTGGGATGGTAGTTGGGTTAGAAGTTGGGTTGGAAGTTGGGTTGGCAGTTGGGTTGTAGCTTGGAATGGATGTTGGGTTGGAAGTTGGGTTTGATGATGGGAGGGAAGTTGGGATGGAAGTTGGGTTTGAAGTTAGGATGGAAGTTGGGATGGTAGTTGGGTTAGAAGTTGGGTTGGAAGTTGGGTTGGCAGTTGGGTTGTAGCTTGGAATGGATGTTGGGTTGGAAGTTGGGTTTGATGATGGGAGGGAAGTTGGGATGGAAGTTGGGTTTGAAGTTAGGATGGAAGTTGGGATGGTAGTTGGGTTAGAAGTTGGGTTGGAAGTTGGGTTGGCAGTTGGGTTGTAGCTTGGAATGGATGTTGGGTTGGAAGTTGGGTTTGATGATGGGAGGGAAGTTGGGATGGAAGTTGGGTTTGAAGTTAGGATGGAAGTTGGGATGGTAGTTGGGTTAGAAGTTGGGTTGGAAGTTGGGTTGGCAGTTGGGTTGTAGCTTGGAATGGATGTTGGGTTGGAAGTTGGGTTTGATGATGGGAGGGAAGTTGGGATGGAAGTTGGGTTTGAAGTTGGCATGGAAGTTGGGATGGAAGTTAGGTTGGAAGTTGGGTTGGACGTTGGGTTGGAAGTTGGGTTGGAAGCTGGGTTTGAAAATGGGTTGGAAGTTGGGTTAGAAGTAGGGTTGGAAGTTGGGATGGAAGTTGGGCTGGAAGTTGGGTTGGAGGCTGGGTTGGATGCCGGGTTGGAAGTTGGGTTGGAAGTTGTGTTGGAAGTTGGGTTGGAAGTTGGGTTGGAAGCTGGGTTGGAAGTTGGGGCGGAAGTTGGGTTGGAAGTTGGGATGAAAGTTGGGATGGAACTTGGGTTGGAAGTTAGGCTTGATGTTGGGTTGGAGGTTGGGTTGGAAGTTGGATTGGAAGTTGGATTGGAAGTTAGGTTTGAAGATGGGTTGGAAGTTGGGATGGAAGTTGGGATGGAAGTTTGGTTGGAAGTTGGGTTGGAAGTTGGGTTGTAGGTTGGGTTGGAAGTTGGGTTGGAAGTTGGATTGGAAGTTGGGTTGGAAGTTGGGTTGGAAGTTGGGTTTGAAGTTGGATTGAAAGTTGGGATGGAAGTTGGGACGGTAGTTGGGTTGGAAGTTCGGTTGGCAGTTGGGTTGTAGCTTGGGATGGAGGTTGGGTTGGAAGTTGGGTTGGAATTTGGGTTGAAAGTTGGGCTGGAAGCTGGGTTAGAAGATGGGTTGGAAGTTGGGTTGGAAGTTGGGTTTGAAGTTTGGCTGGAAGTTGGGTTGGAAGTTGGGTTGGAAGGTGGGTTGTAAGTTGGGTTCGATGTTGGGATGGAAGTTTGGATGGAAGTTGTGTTTGAAGTTGGCATGGAAGTTGGTGTGGAAGTTAGGTTGGAAGTTGGGTTGCACGTTGGGTTGGAAGTCTGGTTGCAAGTTGGGTTGGATGTTGGGTTGGAAGTTGAGTTGGAAGTGGGGTTGAAAGTTGGGTTGGAAGTTGGGTTGAAAGTTGGGTTGGAGTCTGGGTTGTATGCTGGGTTGGAAGTTGGGTTGGAAGTTGGGTTGAAAGCAGGATTGGAAGCTGGGTTAGAAGCTGGGTTGGAAGCTGGGTTGGAAGCTGGGTTAGAAGCTAGGTTGGAAGTTGGGTTGGAAGTTGGATTGGAAGCTAGATTGGAAGCTGGGTTGGAAGTTGGGTGGGAAGTTGGGTTGGAAGTTGGGTTGAAAGCAGGATTGGAAGCTGGGTTAGAAGCTGGGTTGGAAGCTGGGTTGGAAGCTGGGTTAGAAGCTAGGTTGGAAGTTGGGTTGGAAGTTGGATTGGAAGCTAGATTGGAAGCTGGGTTGGAAGTTGGGTGGGAAGTTGGGTTGGAAGTTGGGTTGAAAGCAGGATTGGAAGCTGGGTTAGAAGCTGGGTTGGAAGCTGGGTTGGAAGCTGGGTTAGAAGCTAGGTTGGAAGTTGGGTTGGAAGTTGGATTGGAAGCTAGATTGGAAGCTGGGTTGGAAGTTGGGTGGGAAGTTGGGTTGGAAGTTGGGTTGAAAGCAGGATTGGAAGCTGGGTTAGAAGCTGGGTTGGAAGCTGGGTTGGAAGCTGGGTTAGAAGCTAGGTTGGAAGTTGGGTTGGAAGTTGGATTGGAAGCTAGATTGGAAGCTGGGTTGGAAGTTGGGTGGGAAGTTGGGTTGGAAGTTGGGTTGAAAGCAGGATTGGAAGCTGGGTTAGAAGCTGGGTTGGAAGCTGGGTTGGAAGCTGGGTTAGAAGCTAGGTTGGAAGTTGGGTTGGAAGTTGGATTGGAAGCTAGATTGGAAGCTGGGTTGGAAGTTGGGTGGGAAGTTGGGTTGGAAGTTGGGTTGAAAGCAGGATTGGAAGCTGGGTTAGAAGCTGGGTTGGAAGCTGGGTTGGAAGCTGGGTTAGAAGCTAGGTTGGAAGTTGGGTTGGAAGTTGGATTGGAAGCTAGATTGGAAGCTGGGTTGGAAGTTGGGTGGGAAGTTGGGTTGGAAGTTGGGTTGAAAGCAGGATTGGAAGCTGGGTTAGAAGCTGGGTTGGAAGCTGGGTTGGAAGCTGGGTTAGAAGCTAGGTTGGAAGTTGGGTTGGAAGTTGGATTGGAAGCTAGATTGGAAGCTGGGTTGGAAGTTGGGTGGGAAGTTGGGTTGGAAGTTGGGTTGAAAGCAGGATTGGAAGCTGGGTTAGAAGCTGGGTTGGAAGCTGGGTTGGAAGCTGGGTTAGAAGCTAGGTTGGAAGTTGGGTTGGAAGTTGGATTGGAAGCTAGATTGGAAGCTGGGTTGGAAGTTGGGTGGGAAGTTGGGTTGGAAGTTGGGTTGAAAGCAGGATTGGAAGCTGGGTTAGAAGCTGGGTTGGAAGCTGGGTTGGAAGCTGGGTTAGAAGCTAGGTTGGAAGTTGGGTTGGAAGTTGGATTGGAAGCTAGATTGGAAGCTGGGTTGGAAGTTGGGTGGGAAGTTGGGTTGGAAGTTGGGTTGAAAGCAGGATTGGAAGCTGGGTTAGAAGCTGGGTTGGAAGCTGGGTTGGAAGCTGGGTTAGAAGCTAGGTTGGAAGTTGGGTTGGAAGTTGGATTGGAAGCTAGATTGGAAGCTGGGTTGGAAGTTGGGTGGGAAGTTGGGTTGGAAGTTGGGTTGAAAGCAGGATTGGAAGCTGGGTTAGAAGCTGGGTTGGAAGCTGGGTTGGAAGCTGGGTTAGAAGCTAGGTTGGAAGTTGGGTTGGAAGTTGGATTGGAAGCTAGATTGGAAGCTGGGTTGGAAGTTGGGTGGGAAGTTGGGTTGGAAGTTGGGTTGAAAGCAGGATTGGAAGCTGGGTTAGAAGCTGGGTTGGAAGCTGGGTTGGAAGCTGGGTTAGAAGCTAGGTTGGAAGTTGGGTTGGAAGTTGGATTGGAAGCTAGATTGGAAGCTGGGTTGGAAGTTGGGTGGGAAGTTGGGTTGGAAGTTGGGTTGAAAGCAGGATTGGAAGCTGGGTTAGAAGCTGGGTTGGAAGCTGGGTTGGAAGCTGGGTTAGAAGCTAGGTTGGAAGTTGGGTTGGAAGTTGGATTGGAAGCTAGATTGGAAGCTGGGTTGGAAGTTGGGTGGGAAGTTGGGTTGGAAGTTGGGTTGAAAGCAGGATTGGAAGCTGGGTTAGAAGCTGGGTTGGAAGCTGGGTTGGAAGCTGGGTTAGAAGCTAGGTTGGAAGTTGGGTTGGAAGTTGGATTGGAAGCTAGATTGGAAGCTGGGTTGGAAGTTGGGTGGGAAGTTGGGTTGGAAGTTGGGTTGAAAGCAGGATTGGAAGCTGGGTTAGAAGCTGGGTTGGAAGCTGGGTTGGAAGCTGGGTTAGAAGCTAGGTTGGAAGTTGGGTTGGAAGTTGGATTGGAAGCTAGATTGGAAGCTGGGTTGGAAGTTGGGTGGGAAGTTGGGTTGGAAGTTGGGTTGAAAGCAGGATTGGAAGCTGGGTTAGAAGCTGGGTTGGAAGCTGGGTTGGAAGCTGGGTTAGAAGCTAGGTTGGAAGTTGGGTTGGAAGTTGGATTGGAAGCTAGATTGGAAGCTGGGTTGGAAGTTGGGTGGGAAGTTGGGTTGGAAGTTGGGTTGAAAGCAGGATTGGAAGCTGGGTTAGAAGCTGGGTTGGAAGCTGGGTTGGAAGCTGGGTTAGAAGCTAGGTTGGAAGTTGGGTTGGAAGTTGGATTGGAAGCTAGATTGGAAGCTGGGTTGGAAGTTGGGTGGGAAGTTGGGTTGGAAGTTGGGTTGAAAGCAGGATTGGAAGCTGGGTTAGAAGCTGGGTTGGAAGCTGGGTTGGAAGCTGGGTTAGAAGCTAGGTTGGAAGTTGGGTTGGAAGTTGGATTGGAAGCTAGATTGGAAGCTGGGTTGGAAGTTGGGTGGGAAGTTGGGTTGGAAGTTGGGTTGAAAGCAGGATTGGAAGCTGGGTTAGAAGCTGGGTTGGAAGCTGGGTTGGAAGCTGGGTTAGAAGCTAGGTTGGAAGTTGGGTTGGAAGTTGGATTGGAAGCTAGATTGGAAGCTGGGTTGGAAGTTGGGTGGGAAGTTGGGTTGGAAGTTGGGTTGAAAGCAGGATTGGAAGCTGGGTTAGAAGCTGGGTTGGAAGCTGGGTTGGAAGCTGGGTTAGAAGCTAGGTTGGAAGTTGGGTTGGAAGTTGGATTGGAAGCTAGATTGGAAGCTGGGTTGGAAGTTGGGTGGGAAGTTGGGTTGGAAGTTGGGTTGAAAGCAGGATTGGAAGCTGGGTTAGAAGCTGGGTTGGAAGCTGGGTTGGAAGCTGGGTTAGAAGCTAGGTTGGAAGTTGGGTTGGAAGTTGGATTGGAAGCTAGATTGGAAGCTGGGTTGGAAGTTGGGTGGGAAGTTGGGTTGGAAGTTGGGTTGAAAGCAGGATTGGAAGCTGGGTTAGAAGCTGGGTTGGAAGCTGGGTTGGAAGCTGGGTTAGAAGCTAGGTTGGAAGTTGGGTTGGAAGTTGGATTGGAAGCTAGATTGGAAGCTGGGTTGGAAGTTGGGTGGGAAGTTGGGTTGGAAGTTGGGTTGAAAGCAGGATTGGAAGCTGGGTTAGAAGCTGGGTTGGAAGCTGGGTTGGAAGCTGGGTTAGAAGCTAGGTTGGAAGTTGGGTTGGAAGTTGGATTGGAAGCTAGATTGGAAGCTGGGTTGGAAGTTGGGTGGGAAGTTGGGTTGGAAGTTGGGTTGAAAGCAGGATTGGAAGCTGGGTTAGAAGCTGGGTTGGAAGCTGGGTTGGAAGCTGGGTTAGAAGCTAGGTTGGAAGTTGGGTTGGAAGTTGGATTGGAAGCTAGATTGGAAGCTGGGTTGGAAGTTGGGTGGGAAGTTGGGTTGGAAGTTGGGTTGAAAGCAGGATTGGAAGCTGGGTTAGAAGCTGGGTTGGAAGCTGGGTTGGAAGCTGGGTTAGAAGCTAGGTTGGAAGTTGGGTTGGAAGTTGGATTGGAAGCTAGATTGGAAGCTGGGTTGGAAGTTGGGTGGGAAGTTGGGTTGGAAGTTGGGTTGAAAGCAGGATTGGAAGCTGGGTTAGAAGCTGGGTTGGAAGTTGGGTTGGAAGTTGGGTTGGAAGTTGGGTTGGAAGTTGGATTGGAAGTTGGGTTGGAACTTGGGATGGAATCTGGATTGGAAGTTGGCTTGGAATTTCGGTTGGAAGTTGGGATGGAAGTTGTGTTGGAAGTTTGGTTGGAGGTTGGATTGGAAGTTGGCTTGGGAGTTGGGTTGGAATTTGGGTTGGATGCTTGGTTCGAAATTGGGTTGGAATTTGTGTTAGAAGTTGAGTTGGGAGCTGGGTTGGAAGCTGGGTTGGAAGTTGGGTTGGAAGTTGGGTTGGAAGTTGTGATGCAAGTTAGAATGGAAGTTGGGTTGGAAGTTAGATTGGAAGTTGGGTTGAAAGTTGGGTTGGAAGTTTGATTGGAAGATGAGTTGGAAGTTGGGTTGGAAGTTGGGTTGGAACTTGGGTTGGAAGCTGGGTTGGAAGTTGGGTTGGAAGTTGGGTTGGAAGTTGGATCGGAAGTTGGGTTGAAAGTTGGATTCGAAGCTGGGTTAGAAGCTGGGTTGGATGTTGTGTTGGAAGTTGGGTTGGAAGTTGGGTTGGAAGTTGGGTTGGAGGTTGGGTTGGAAGTTGGGTTCGAAGCTGGGTTGGAAGTTGGTTGACTGTTGGGTTGGAAGTTGAGTTGGAAGTTGGGTTCAAAGTTGGGTTGGAAGTTGGGTTGGAAGTTGAATTGGAAGTTGGGTTAGAAGTTTGCTTGTATGTTGGGTTGGAACTTGGGTTGGATATTGGGTTGGGAGTTGGGTTGGAAGTTGGGTTGGAAGCTAGGATGAAAGTGGGATGGAAGTTGGGTTTGAAGTTGGATTGGAAGCTGGGTTGGATGTTTGGTTGGAAGTAGGGTTGGAAGTTGGGTTGGAAGTTGGGTTTGAAGTTGGGTTGGAAGTTGGATTGGAAGTTGGGATGGAAGTTGGGATGGAGGTTGGGATGGAAGTTAGGTTGGAAGTTGGGTTGGAAGTTGGGTTGAAAGTTGGGTTGCAAATTGGATTAGAAAATGGGTTGGAAGTTGGGCTAGAAGTTGGGTTGGAAATAAAGTTGGAAGTTGGGTTGGAAGTTGGGTTGGAAGTTGGGATGGAAGTTGGGCAGGAAGTTGGGATGGAAGTAAGGTTGGAAGTTGGGTTGGAGGTTGGGTTGGACGTGGGGTTGGAAGTTGGGTTGGAAGTTGGATTGGAAGTTGGGTCGAAAGTTGGGATGGAATCTTGGTTGGACGTTGGGTTGGAAGTTGGGTTGGAATTTGGGTTGGAATTTGGGTTGGAAGTTGG
>SZWC01027575.1:6833-29919 GCA_023375785.1 Penium margaritaceum | reverse complement strand
TACATACATACATACATACATACATACATACATACATACATACATACATACATACATACATACATACATACATACATACATACATACAAACATACATACATACATACATACATTCATACATACATACGTATATACATACATACATACATACATACATACATACATACATACATACATACATACATACATACATACATACATACATACATACATACATACATACATACATACATGCATACATACGTACGTACGTACGTACGTACGGACGTACGTACGTACGTACGTATGTACGGACGTACGTACGTACGTACGTACATACATACATACGTACATACATACATACATACATACACACATACATACATACATACATCCATACATACATACATACATACATACATACATGCATACATACGTACGTACGTACGTACGTACGGACGTACGTACGTACGTACGTATGTACGGACGTACGTACGTACGTACGTACATACATACATACGTACATACATACATACATACATACACACATACATACATACATACATCCATACATACATACATACATACATACATACATGCATACATACGTACGTACGTACGTACGTACGGACGTACGTACGTACGTACGTATGTACGGACGTACGTACGTACGTACGTACATACATACATACGTACATACATACATACATACATACACACATACATACATACATACATCCATACATACATACATACATACATACATACATGCATACATACGTACGTACGTACGTACGTACGGACGTACGTACGTACGTACGTATGTACGGACGTACGTACGTACGTACGTACATACATACATACGTACATACATACATACATACATACACACATACATACATACATACATCCATACATACATACATACATACATACATACATACATACATACATACATACATACATACATGCATGCATGCATGCATGCATGCATGCATGCATGCATGCATGCATACATACATACATACATACATACATAGATACATACATATATACATACAAACAGACATAGATCGATTGATCATTCTCATCCAATGAACTGTGATTTGACATGTGACATGCAATTTTCTAGTTCTCTACCAGAGTGCAATTGGGAGAGAGCACAAAAGCCACTATTACGATGAGCACACAATGGATATTCTAGAACATAGTCCCAAACTCACACTTGTGATCAAGACAAAAGCATCTTGTTCATCTATTCTCGCTTCATAAATCACAGGTCTTCCACGAATGGTCCCTCATACCTCCTGTATAGCACTCTTCGCGCACTTGCGATATAATGGTGAAGGGAAGCGTCTGCCGCACGCTCCGTTGCCCGCTATTACAACTGCTACGCCTGTGCTCGGTGAAGGGCCACTACCATGCGCTGGTTGAGGAGGGCACGTAATGGAATCGACACCCCTGCAATACCTCCTTGTGGAGCCAACTTCCGCTCGGTCGCCTCCGACAACGGCCGCAGCACCTTGACAGTTCCTTGTAAGAAGGCCCCCAAGGTCTCCATCGCAGGGAAGACAAACTCCATGTGATTGCGCTTTGTCTCGCGTTGTAACTGTCCATATTTCCTTTCTTCCGTCCTCATCGCATCATCCAGTGCCACTCCCGGCCGCTCCTCCAACGTCCTCCTCTGACTCGGCCGTTGCAGGTCATCGATGACCACTTCCATCATGAGCGTGTGACCTGTGGCTGGTTCAAAACATGCGATGTCTGGGTGCCCGTTTGGTTGCAATCCTGCATGCTTGACTGTCACCTTGTCTTTCTCCCTCTCGCATAACAGTGCTTCCAACTCTTTCATGAGTGCATCATGGACTGCGTTAGTAATCCTTCCATGGACACAATGGAAGATGTGATATGGTGCGTATGGGTGTATAGGAATCCTAGCCATACATGTGTAGACCGGCGTATGGTGCAGGTGTGTAATCGGTAGCCCAAGCCGGAACCTGCTCGACAATCGTTTATCCTCTATGACCATGTATAGCTAGTCGGGAACAGACCAGGGATGTGCCAATGGCCAGTCCCCGTGGTGGTCCCCCTAGACCGCTGCCAGCCACTATAATTATGGGAGCGCATCCTCCCCTCCCAACTCCGCTGCCACCATTGATCGGAGCTCCCCAAGCTGCCACTTGTGGACTATGTTGCACAAGTCCTTGAACAGGCACTTGGGGCTCCCCTGCTTGTACTCTGCCAACTGTGGAACCTTTTCCTTTACTACATATGGGAGCCCCTCCAACATCCTCTCTTGAACCTCTACAAAGGTTCCCCTCGTCCATGGTCTCTGCCCTTCTTTCTCTCTTTCTCCACTCTCCTTGGGTTCTTGTGGATAGAGGAAGCATCTCACCGCATACTAGGACTAGAGTTGGTTGCATACAAATGAGAGGGGGACAAGGTCCTCCGTCCCTGCCCAGCCCAGTCCGCCCAGCCAAATCGAAAGCTGTGCCTGCCGCTCCGCATGGGCCATTTCCCGAAGCTCCCAGTCCCCTGCCCCTCATCAAGTCGCAACAGCGAGCGGAGGCGTGACCCCACCTTCTCGTCAAGCCGCTGGAACCGACTAGTCCACCAATCTGACGGGGAGATCAAGCACGTGAGATACTGAAGCCTACGAGTCGTACACTCCCTCAACATGGTGAATGCGGCGTGATTGTCTGGCATGTTGACAAGCGTCTCCAATGTGTCCTCCACCCAATGTACTACCAGGTACAGACGCACTTAGCAGAAATCCTGTCTCGATCGGACTCCTAAAGATTACCCTATCGTTCATTGCTCGTCGGATACCCACAATGCCCCCTGGCGCCTGCCCGTCTCTCACTGGTAGGTACAGCTAGCATTTGCACAGCCAAACCTCCATCCCGACAGCCACTAATCCCATTTTTAGTCCTGTGAATGATGTCTATAACTCCTGCACTGGGCTCAACAGGTCTGTTTGGTCCAAGTACGCTAGCACTCATTCCATCCGCCCCATTGCTGCATGTGCAGCCTCTAGTGCGTCCTACTGCGCCAAAGCATAGAGAAAAGGGCTCATAGGGTCTTCCTCTCGTACCCCCTTCCTCGACTAGAGCACGCATGGCTCGGCCCCTCCCTAGTAGTAAAGGTTTGAGGGCTAATCATGAAAGAGGGCGAATGCTCGGAGAAGCTGCTTGAATACCCTCGCATACACTACCTCAAAGATGGCTGCTCGCTCGATAGAGTTGTATGCATTCTTCACGTCCCCACTCTGCCTGCTAGTTGAGCTGCTCCATGATGATATGGACTACCGTGTTCCCCCTCCCTCCCTCCCTCCTATCGACACTCCCACCGCCTGCTGCAGCGGTGCCAACGCTCTTTCCATCACGCTCCTCCCCATACCTTCCATCCATCTCCATACCAGGCGTGGAATCGCCTCCCCCACCACAATCGAGCGCACAGCACCATTACGCTTTGCTAGCATGATAAGCTTGCTTGATGCAAGGAAGCCTTGAGCTGTGGGGTGGAGCTATCCCCGACATAGAGAGACGAGCAGTTGCACCAACAGCCTCGTGTGTCGTCTCCCACCACGACCTGGTGAATATGGTTCAACGTCAGTTTCGAGAGCCCTGCTACCGTACCTTTGCTATTTTCCAGTAGGGCCCTCCGTACCCCATCTACATCTAGGAATCCTGTAGGAGCCCACCTCGCTACCTCTGCTACCCATGCTCGTGTCGGCTTCTCCTTTGCTGGGTGCTTTGCCTACATCATCCCCAACACCTCCGGTCCAGGCAGTGCCAATGAGGTACTATCCAAGGCATCACATGCATTGAAACTGTTCCCTAAGTGAAAGTTGGTCACCACCTTTGGTAGTCGCTTCTCCCTTGCCTCATGCTCTCTATTGCACAAGTGGAGTGGTGGCAGTGGACATCCTATATGGAAAAAATGTGTGACGGCTTCTCTCCAGAGCTCCTCCCACACTCCCGAGAGGAAATGGAGCCAAAAATCTCACTCTGTCAATGTCTAAGCCATGCCTTTGCTAAGGACACGTCCTGAGGATGAGGTTCATCATTGCCCGGAGTAGTAAATGACCTACAGCATCCATGGGGTAGGATGTGCACCGCACCAGGATGACTGCCTCCGCTGCTTGAACGAAATCGAACATGCCTCTGGGGATCCATGAGTAGAAAAATGGGGGAAGCACACTAGCACTCCAACTGTATATTCAGCCCCACTCCAACACTTCTACCCGCAGCCATAGGTGCTCCTAGCAACGGCCATTGCTCTCTTCCCCACCCATACTAGCTGTCGGGTGCTGTTGCTACTCACCTCTGCCTATGGTGGTCCTACCGAATGTCTCTCCTACCTCTCTAGACACCCCCGGACAGTACATCCGACCATCTCGGTCCTCCTCTCCCCACAGTGGTGCTATACTGAGCTCCCCCTCCTATCCATTTTGTCGCATCTTTCGCCATCCCTCTCTCCCGATGCTGGTCCCTAGTGGTCTCTAAGGCTGACAATCCGGCCACTGTTGTACCTCCACCACCGATCCCCGGTTCCATGACCTCACGCTGTTGATGTTGTCCGCTGCCATTGTGTGCCATCTGCCCCTGCCTCGGCTCTCGATCCCATCCATGACCCTCTGGTCTTTCTGCCCCCCCTTTCTCCTCCTCTCTGGTGTTATTAACAGAGAGAGCTCTTGAAGAAACCGCTTGCCTAAGTGTCTATAGCCACCCCCTCGCTCCCTAGGACCTTAGGTCCCCGGTCGAGGTCACGTCCCTCTCGTGGCCCCATTAGTGACTCCACCTCCACTCGTTGACGTCCTCCTCCACCCGCTCGATCTCCTAACTACTCCTTTCTCAACCGTTCTCCCTCTGAGGAAGATTCTCCCTCTTGGCTCAGCTCCCTCTCACGGTGGACTCGCTCTCACGGAGTGTACTCTCCTCGAGCTCACCGTATTCACCGCGCCTCTCATTGCGCTGCTCGTCTCTCTTGAATCCTTAGAAGCTTGGCCTGCCATCCCTCCATCGCGAGGATCTAATCCGGGTCCGCCAGACCTGCTCGTAGTTCCTGCCGTCCAGCCAGCCACTCCTGTTGGGCATCATTGCTCCAATCTCAAATCCTGGTGTCCCTCCCATATGGTGGATCCCCTTTGTCACTGCCGTCGTCCTCTCCTGGATCCACTGCATAACACCCTAGAGTGCCGACGTCAGACACCAATCCCTATGTCCATAGCCCCAGTATCCACCCATCGATTGCTTACTTTTTCCAATAAACCCGCATCCTATCCATGGACACCACCATAGCAGATCCCAACGTGGACGCGTCACCCTGCACTTGCCACTCTGTTCTCACTCGATGTCGTCCCCATCCCTCTCGACAGCACTCCTCTCCCACGTAGGCCTCCCTCCCTCTCCTGTGCATGGTGGCCAGAATTTCCCTTGAATGTGTCCTATAGCTGCTCCGCTCGTCGTCTTTCCTCAGGCCGACTGTGATCCTTATGCCTGGGCCCCCGACAGATCATTTGTCCGAGTGTGGCCTCTGCCAGTGCTCATGCCCCCCTCTCGCTTCGGTGGCTCTCCCACTCCTCCCATTGCGGCGCCCATCCAAGATGTGTTCGGTGGCACCCGATCTGACTCGTGACCGCATGCTTCTTTCCACGTGCTAGCCGCCTCCACCCCCTCTCCTCATGTGCTGGAATCCTCCTCCCCTTCCTTGACCCTCCCTCATCTACGCCATCTCCTTGCCCCCGTCTTCATGCGTGTCCACACTGTAGCTGCCGCCCTGTCCGGAATGACAGGCCCACGGGCCCCGTCCGCCGTCCATGATACTATGGCCAACGTTGGCTCTGTATCCACCCTTGGCGGGCGGACCCCTACGTCCTCTTCCCCTTGCTTCTCCCGTTGAGTCTCATCGTCTTCTTTCTCTTCTCCTCCTTTTCCTCCTCAGATGGTGTGTCTCCCTCGTCCCCCCTCCGCCTTCTCCCATCATCCCCATCCCTGTCATTACCTCCTACACCTGATCCGCTTGCGTCGCCTGCACTCCCTCTGCTCCCTACGCTCCCACTGTTCACCTGGGCGCTATGTTTCCTAGCGCCGGATTCCTCCTTGTGTTTTTCCTCACCTGTATCTGCCCCTGTCTATGCCTCCACTCCCTTCAGTTGATTGTGGTGCATCTCCCACATATGCTGTCTCCATGGGACCTAAAGTCGGTCCTCTGCCTATCTGTCCTATCATACTTGTCAACTCCTTCTGTTCTACCACCTTGGTCATCTCCGCATCATCTTGCTGTGTTGTGCATCATACCTCCAACTGCGCTACTCTTTCCTCCAATCCCTGACTAGTATGATGTCTCCTTTTTGTCAGCGTCCATTCCAATATCCGAGCCCCCGTGAGTTCTCCCAGACCTCTCTGGTGCTGGTCCAACACTCCCAGTGTCGTGCCGCACAAGCTCTTGCATCCCCTCACGACCTCCTGTCACACTTGCTTGTCCTCCCACCGTTTGTGCTCTCTCCACCTATCCTGGGCTATGACTACTAACTACACCTATTGCGTAGTCTCGTATAACTCTTCCACATGTGACTCTCACATAGCTTTGTGCCACCAGTACCCGTTGAATCTCCTACCAGATAGCATCTGTCCGGCCCTGGAGAACGGTAAAGTGGCTACCCATAACCTCATCGTAGTGAAAGAACAGCCCCCGGATCTTGTCTTTTGTGTCCTCCTGCATCGCCGCGCATGCGGAGACCACCTCCTCTCATAGGGTTCGAGCAATCTCCATCCACCCTCGATGGTTGTGGCAACCCTACTCTTGGTTTGGATTTTTTGGTCTCCAGGTACTCCTGTGCCAGTGTCAACAATTGCCTCCTTCCTCCGATCCTGGTCCCTCTCTTTCAGACGTCTCCTGATAGGCTCTCTCTCCTTCCTCCCACATTTCGCCCTTGTATCTTCTTGTCTGCTTGTCCCCTCATCTTTTTGCTCTCGACCGGCTACCATCCATCCCTGGTCCTCACATTTTTTTCGCGGTTCTGACGCTTCCTAGTCTCGGCCGGTGCCTTGCTGGCCTGTAGTCTACTTGTCCCTTGCTTGCTCTTGGTCCACCTTGTGGTGACCTCCACCCCTTCATTCACCTCTCCTTTCCTCTCCCATATAACCCTTTCTTGGTTGGCCTCCTTGCTCCTCGTGGACTCACATGTAACCTCCCCACTCTCCTGACACTTGTCTTCCTTTTGTATCTTCCCGTGACATTTGTTGACACGCCTCGTTCACCGCCCGCCGCCTCTCCCTCTCCTGCTCCGCTGCTCGGATCTCCACCTGTTTCTTTTGCCAGCTCCGTGGCCCTTTCACACTCGTCTTGCATCTGCTACGAACTGGACGTAGTGCTGGTTTGGGGTTTTCACACTCATTGAAGTCAGCTATAGAGGCTTCCACCGCCAAGGTTGTAGGTGGTTAGAGGGAGTTTTCTTCCGTCAATGGCGTTGGCGATGAAGGGAGGAGTTTGGGGGTTTCCACAAATGGGTATGTCTGTTACACATTGGTTTTGGATCTTTAGGAGTAAACATCAAGGCCGGTGGTGGTGTTGTCTCTGGAGTTGTAGTGCCAGGTTCTGCGGATGTTAACGGGAACGCCGGGTATTCAAGGAATACCCGCTCCGGATGTTTCAGAATATGCTTCGCCAAATGGGTGGCTCGAAAACTTTGGTCCCCACTCGCGATGAAGAGAGCCTCCTCTCGTGGAGGTGAGAGGGGACTCCCCACCTCCCTTTGGTCGTCGTTACTGTTGATCGACGACGCCTAGAGCCCGTCTCTTGGGCTGTCGATCTGTACAATCCCCCCCTCCCGGGAGCTCCTTTCCTCCCCTCTCCCCGGTCGTTTTGCCGCCGGTTCGGGATCCCACCACGTAGGGCATTTTGTGGTGTGCTTGGGTCCATCCACCCCCTGCGCCAGCCTCCACCGCTTCCGCCCCCCTGCCTCTCCCCTTGCCATCCGCGTACATCCCAACCCCTCTCCTCTCAATTGGGGAATACGGGAAGTGCACAGAGCAAGGGGGGTGACGGCGGGTCCCTCCCCACTGGCGCCTATTGCTCGACGCCGACAGCCCCGCAGGTGTGGGCCGTCAACTTTTTGTCCAGGGCTCCCCAACCCCGCTGACCTTGGTTGCTACCCACACTCGCTGTATCTATTGTGCCTCATGCAATATCGTCCACCTCTCCTGAATTCTTTGATGCTTGGCCTGCCATCCCTCCACCTCAAGGACCTGCTCCGGACTCGCCAGACCCGCCCCTAATGCATGCTGCCCTGCCAGTCACTCCTGACGCTCTTGGGTGTTCTCGCTCCGACTCCAACTCTGGTGGCCCCCTCCATATGATGGGCTCCCGCTCACTCCTGCCGCCCTCTCCTTGACCTGTTGTTAAACTCTCTGGAGCGCCAACGTCAAGCACCAGCCCCTATGTCTGTAGTCCCAGTATCCACTCATCGATCGCTTGCTCTCTCCGATGAGCCCACATCCACACCCATGGACACCACCATGACGGGTCCCATCGTGGAAGTGTTGCCTTGCTCTTAACCCCCCTGTGCTCACTCGCTGTCGTCCTTGCCCCTTCCTGCAACACTCGTTGCCTGTGCCGGCCTCCATCCCTACCCAGTGTACGATGGCCGAACCCGCCCTCGAGTACATCCCGCAGTTGCTCTGCTAATCGTCTCCCCCAAGGCCAACTATGATCCCTTTTTGTGGACCACTGGCCGATGACTCGTGTATGTGGCCTATGCTAATGCCCCTACCACCCTCTCGCTCTGGTGGCTCTCCGACTCCTCCCATTGCGGCGCTCGACCCTAATGTACCCAACTACACCCCATCTCACGCGCGATCGCCTACCTCTCCCCACCCGCTAGCTGCCTCCAGCTTCTCCCCCACGCTCAAACCCTCCTCGCCTTCAATGTCTTTCCATTGCTTTTGCCGTCTTACTCCCATCTTCATGCGCATCCTCGCTCTCCCTGCTGGCTTGTACGCCATGTCAAGCCCGCACGCCCCATCCGCCTTCCATGATAGTATGGCCACTGTTGGCTCTCTGTCCACCCTTGATGGGTGGACTATTGCGTCCTCTTCTCCCTGTCTCTTTCATTGGATATCGTTGTCTTCCTTCTCTTTATCACCCTCCTCCTCGCCCGATGTCTCTCCCCCGCCCCTCCCTTGTCTCCTCCCATCACCCCCATCCTTGTCATCGCCCCCTTCCCCTGATCCCCCCGCACCTGATCTGCTTGTTCCAGCCGTACTCCCTCTGATCCCCTTGCTTCCCTGAGTACTATGGTCTCCCGCGCTTGGGATTTCCTCGCTTGTTTCATCTCCACTATCCTCCCCCTCCCCACCTCCGCTCCCCTCAATTGATTACGACACATTTATCCTGTGTTCATGAATCTTACTACCGGTCCCCTGTCTGTCTGTCCCACCCTCATCATCAGCTCCATTTTTTCTACCCCCTTGGCCATCTCCACGTCCCCTTGTTGTGCCGTGTCTCGTCCCTCCAACTATGCCACTCTGTCCTCCAAACCCTGACCCATATTGTTACACCTCTTCGTCGGCATCCACTACACTGTCAAGGTCCCCACGTGTTTCCCCAGTCCTCTCTGTTGCTGATCCAGCGCTTGTAGTATTGCCCCGCACAAGGCCTTACATCCTCTCATGACCTTCCATTGTACTCGCTCGTCCTCTCGTCAGTTGTGCTCTCTCCTCCTAGCCTAGGGTAAGACTACTTACTGCACCTCTCGAGTAGTGTCGTATAGCTCTTGCACGCGTAAATCTGACACTACCTAAGCCATTTGGACCTGCTGCAGCTCCTGCTAGAGAGTATTCGTCTGGCTCTGGAGGACGGTGAAGTGGCTTTCCATCACCTCATTGAAGCGAAGGAACAACCCTTGGATCCTGTCTCTCGTGTCCTCCTGTATCGCCATACATGTCGGGACCACCTCCTTCCATAGGGTTCACGCCATCTTCATCCACTCTCGATGGTCGTGGGGACCCTCCTGTTGGTTTGCGGTTTTTGGTCTCCCATCTCCCAGTCCATGTGAGGAACCGCCTCATTCTTCTAATCTTGAACCGTCTCCTTTGTGCTCCTCCCGAGAGGAACTCACTCCTCCCTCCTACCCTCCACCCTTATTCATTCTTCACCACTTGTCTCCTCATCTTTCCCTATTCTCTCTCTGCTCTCGACCGGCTGCTGTCTGCCCTTAGTCCCAACATTGACGTCGCGATCATGATGCTTCCTAGTCTCGGTCGGTACCTCACTGGCCTGTATTCCAGATGTCCCTTGCTTGCTCTTGGTCCTCCTTGCTACGACCTCCACCCCTTTGTACTCATCTCCTTGCCTTTTATGTGGTACCTTTTCTTGGTCTGCCTATGTGCTCATTGTGGGATTACTCGCTCCCTCCCCACTCTCGTGCTGTGGCCCCTGCCTCCCTTCTGCATTTTTTGGTGATGCTTGTTGTCGTGCATCATTGACCACCCGTCATCAATCTACTTATTTATCAAAGTTCAAGTAGGAAGCCTTTGTGTTCGACGGTCACCCGGCCCATCCCACTCTCACATACCACTGTTACCAGAGTATTTCAAACTAAATACTGTGTTCTGTACTCTGGTGGCTTTTCATTCTGCTGATTCCACTATTGTGGACGACATGAACTTGTGATCTCACATGTCAAATTAATAGTTTATTAAATGACATTGATCTATCTATACATGGCACCGAAGGACTGGAGAGTGGCGTGCAGGTTTCACCTTGGACTCTTGATTACAAACCTCTGCCATACACCGGTATACATGTTTGCATAGAGGAGCCCTATACATCCATGCGCACAACAACACGTCCTCTGATGTGTCTAGGAAGAGGGCACAAAGGTGGTCCATGATGCAGTGATGAGAGAGCTAGCAGCAGTGGTACGCAAGAGTGGGATGGGCTGGGTGACCGTTGAACACACAGGCTTCCTACCAGAGGGGAGCTCAGATTTTACATGCTTTGACCCAGCCACAGGTTACACGTTCGTGATGGATGTGGAGATCGGCCCGATAGGGAGGTACTAAGGGTGCGCCGGTTCTATTTTGTGCCCTCCTCAACCAGCGCATGGATGTGCCCCTCTAGCGAGCACAGGCGTAGTAGCTGCGATAATGGGCTGCGAAACATGCGGCTGACACTTCTCTTGAGGAGGATATCACCCGGGCGTGGAGAGTGCTCTATAGGAGGGACGAGGGACCATCTGTGGCAGACCTGTGCTTTGTGGAGCAAGGATAGATGGACAAGATGAGTTTGTCTTGATCACAAGTGCGAGTTCAAGGCTATGTGCTAGAATATCCCTTGTTTGCTCATCTTACTGGTGGCTTTTATGTTCTTTGTTGATTGCACTATGGCGGAAAACTCCTAACTTGCATGTCGCATGTAAACTCACACTTCATTGAATAAGATTGATTTATCTATCTATCTGTCTATCTATTTATGTATTTATCTATCTATTAGATTGACGCTGGGAGTGCTCAATCAGCATTAGAAATGACTTGGGGAACTCACGAGGCCCCTAACCATGTCGTGGGTACTGACACAGAGGGGTAACCACACGAGTCACGGCTTGGCGGACAGAGTGGTGCGATTGGAGGGAGGAGACACAGCACATCAAGATTACGTGGAGATGGCCGAGAGGGTAGACGAGAAAGTGCTGACAAAGAGGGTGGGACAATCAGATATGTGACTAGTAGCGGGACCCATGGGGATAGGAGACGGGGTCGATGCACGGTTCTCGGCCGAGGAGAGCGGAGATGGGAAGGGAGAGAAGGCAAGAGAGGAATCAAGCAAGGACACCCCCAGCACAGGAGACCATGGCACACAGGGGAGGTAAGAGAGCAAAAGGAGGGCATCCAGAGCAAGCGGATCAGGGGCAGGGAGCAATGATTAGGATGGGGACGGGAGGGGGGCCGGAGAGAGACCGCGGGTGCGAAAGAGGAGGGGGAGAAAGAGAAGGAAGATAAAGAGACCCAACTGGAGGGACAGGGAGAATAGATTGCAGGCTTTCACCCACCAAGGGTGGACAAAGCTGGTGGACACACCCTGGGATAGGACCATGCACTGAACAAAGCGGAGGAAAGGAGGCCAGCACAAGCAACAAACGCTACAAGCAGGGGTGGAGATGTCACCGAGCGAGCAGCGGGTGGAGAAAGCAGAGTGACGCCCCCACTATGGGGACCTCTTTGGTGGTTTCCATGGATGGGATGCGGTAGGATGGATGGATGGATGGGATGTGGTAAGCGATCGATGGGTGGACACTGGGGCTACGGACATGCGGGCTGGTACTTGACTTCAGCACTCCAAGGCGTTAAGAGGCGGATCTAGGAAGGAAAAATGGGAGAGACAAAGGGGATCCATCATACGGGAGGGGACACGAGGAGTGGAGATCGGAGCGGTGACGCCCAAGAGCGCTAGGAGTGGTTAGCAAGACCATGGGGACTTGGAAGAGGGCTGGCGGACCCTGAGCAGATCCTCAGGATGGATGGATGGTAGGCTCAGCTGCAGAGGATCCAGGAGTGGCGGGCAGCCCAGTGAGAGGCGCAGCGGATACGGTGAATGTGAGGACAATATGCCCAGCAAGAGCAAGCCCACTGCGAGAGGGACAGGAGCCAGGAGGGTGAGTCCTCCTCACAGGGGGATCGCTTAGGGGATGAGAAACCAGGTAGTTGAGTAAGGAGATGAGGACGGACACGGGCGGACATTGAGTCACCCTTGAGGCCATGGGAGGCACATGATCCTGACCGTGGACTTGAGGCCATGGGGAGTGAGGGGGTGAGCATGGACACGGAGGCAGGACAGTTCTTTCGATAGCTCTTTCCCCTGATACCAGTGGAGAGGAGGTGAGAGGAGGGTACAATGATTCTGAAGGGCCATAGAGGAGATCGAGTGCAAAGGCAGGGTTGGATGGCACACAGGGGCAGCGGACAGCGACAAAAACAGGAGGTTGTGGGACCAGGTATTCACGGGGGAGGGGCATCAATAACAAGACAGTTCGCCAGAGAGACCACTAGGGACCAGCCCCGGGAGAGACGGATGATGACATCCTTGATGGGAGGGACAAGAGGGGGAGCACAGGATGGCACCAGCGGGGGGAGAGGAGGATCAAGACAGAAAGATGTAGTGCCAGGGGGTGTCTCGACAGGAGGGAGACGTAGTCAACAGGCGGCCACAGACACGGGCGAGCAATAGGAACAAGCGAAAGAGGGTACAAGAGGGAGGAGAGTAACGGTCTTTGCTGGGAGCGCTTGTGACGGTGGGTAGAGGGGCTAGAGTGGGGCCGGTTGTATGGGCAGAGGTACCTCCCCCCTTTGTCTACTCGTGGATCCTAGCAAGCGCATTGGATTCAGTATGAGCAGCGGTGGCAGTGCCACTGGTGAGGTGCACATGCCACCCCATGGATGCCGCAGGGCCTTTAGTACTCCAGGCTATGTCGAGCCTCATCCTCAGGACGCGTCCACAGCATCGGCATGGCTCCGACACCGACTGGGTGAGATTACTGGCAACCCGTTTCCTCCAAGGAGAGTGGGAGGAGTTATGGAAAGAGGGCGTCGCACATTCTTGCCCTATAGGTCGCCCACCACCACCTCCCCCTTTGCCACAAAGAGGAGGGCACGAGGGAGCAGTGACTTCAAAAGACGGTGACCAAGTTCCACAGAGGGAACATGTCCAAGGCATGGGATGCCTTGGACAATACCTCATTGACATCGCCCAGACCGGAGGTGTTGGCGTAGATGCACGCAAAGCACTTGGCAAAGAAGCGGCCGGCACGGGCATGGGTAGCAGAGGCGGCAAGGTGGGCCCCTGCCAGGTTCCAAGATGTAGATGGGGTGCGGAGGGCACTCTTGGACAGCAACAGAGGCACAAATATAGGGCCATCGGGTTTGATGCTGGACCATCTTCGGCAGGTAGTGATGGGAGATGAGCAGCTCACAAGGTTATCCGCGCAGCTGCACCCCTCTCTATCCCGGAGACGGCTCCACCCACAGCTCAAGGGCTTCCTTGCAATGAGCATGCTTATCGCGCTAGAAAAACGTGATGGTGGTGTGTGCCTGATTGTAGTGGTAGAGGAAATTCCACGCTTGCTATGGAGATGGATGGCAAGTACGGGAGGGAACAAGATGGAGAGGGTGTTGGCGCCACTGCAGTAAGCATTGGGAGTCTCGACGGAGGGGGGGGGGACACAATGGTCCACATCATCATGGAGCACCTGGACCACCAGGCGGAGTGGAGATTGCTGAGCATCGATGTGAAGAACGCATACAACTTGGTTGAGTGAGCAGCCATGTTCCAGACGGTGCGGGCAAGGGAACTCATGCCCCTGCTCCCAGCACTGGCCCTCTTTTGTAATGAGCCCTCGGACCTATACTTCCAGGGAGGATCACAGCCATGCGTGCTCCAGTTGGAGAGGGAGGTGCAACAAGGAGACCCTATCAGCCCCTTCCTCTTTCCTTTGGCGTAGCAAGATGCACTAGAGGCAGTACAGGCAGCGATGGGAGGGACGTGATGGGTGCCAGCGTACTTGGACGGTACATACCTGCAAGGCCCAATGAAGGAGTTGAAGCCAGCATTCATAGCATTGTAGAGGGGATTGGCCTCCGTGGGGATGGAGGTCTAGCCATACAAATGCCAGCTGTACCTAATGTTGAGGGTGGGAAAGGTACGAGGGGGCATTGCGGGGATCCCACGAGCGACAAACGAGATGGTGATAGTCCGATCGGGACAGAGGATTTCCTCCAAGTGCGTCCGGACATAGGAATACACATGGTGGAGGAGATATTGGAGATGCTTGTTGACATGGGAGACGCCCAGGCCACGTTCAACATCTTGAGGGATTGTACCACATGTAGGCTTCTACATCTCACGCGGTTGACGCACTTGTCATAGCAGTGGGCCACTCAATTATAACGGTTTGATAAGAAGGTGGGGGTATGCCTCCGTTGGCTGTTGGGACTCGACGAGGAAGGAGGGAGCAGTAAGCGGTGGACAGTGGCCCATGCTGAGCAGCAGGCGCGGCTCCAGATCTGGCTCGGTGGACTGGGCTTGGTAGGTGTGGAGGAAGTTTCCCCCCTCTCATTTGTATGAAGCTGCCTACAGTCCTGGCATGCGGTGAGACGTCTCCTCCATCCACGGGGTGAGCGGAGAGGGCGAGGAAGGAGGGCAGAGACCATGGACAAGGAGGACGTTTATAGAGCAGTGAGAAAGGGTACTACAGGGGTTCCTCAATGCAATGAAAGCAAAGGTTCTACAATTGGCAGAGTGCAAGCAGGAGAGCCCCAAGCTCTTCTTCTAGGAGATCTGATTGATGGTGGCACTGGAGTTGGGATGGGAGGAGGCACTCCCACAGTTTCAGCGGCTGGCTATGGTGTAGGGGGAGTGTTGAATGATATGCACCTTGTCCACTGGCTAGCTGGTTAACTGGCTTGTTGCGCAAAAAGACAAGGCATGTATTGCTCTATGGAGTACGTCCCCTTGGTCTGTTTTGAAATAGGTCTGGAACGCACTGCCCATAATGGGCATGTCCCCTGGAGATTATCATAGGAAATGCAACTTTGTGGCCTAGTTGGGACAGGCGCCGGAGCTCATGGGTCACGGGCTCAAACCCCGCGACGGCGGCATTTTTGTTTGTGGCCCAAAATAGGATAGGAAGCTTCTCGGAAGATTTCTAGAATGGAGCCAATGGAGCAGATGGAGCATCCTAGAAGCGTGGTCTTGTAGGAGGCACAAAAGGAGCACATTGTCATGAATGTACGTGGCTTACTCGACATCCTAAGAGGGACTGAGACAGCACCTGTCGATGCGACATTGACTACGCATGCAGCTGACTTTGCAGTATGGACGATGAACAACAACATGGCTCTCGCCATATTTGTGACATCAATCAATGAGACTCAACAATCCCACATCACAGGATGCAAGTTAGCTGCCAAGGTCTACGCAAAACTCTCTGGTGTGCATCAATCAAACGCCCTAGAAAACCAACTCTTCATCTTCCAATGATTGATGTTGATGCGGGTGAGCGGAGGAGAATCAATACCCGCAATTCTACAGTCATTTGACAACATGCTGCAAGAGGTCCAGCAAAAGGAAAGGAAACTCGACTCCAATGTGTGTGCCATGATCCTTCTGATGGCGTTGACAGAAAGCTGGGGGTCCTCAACTGAGACAGCCCTTGCCTCCAGTCAAGGAAATAGAGAAAGCGGTGGCAATGGAGAGAAAGGTAATAGTGGCGGGAAGAGTTCCAAGAAGCCCGTCAACTATCACAACTGTGGCAAGGCTAGGCAGTGGGCTAGGGATTGCCCTAGTCCTGGGAAAGAAGGCAGGAGCAAAGGTGGGAAGAAGAAGAAGGAGCTCATGAACATGATGGCTGGAGGGTTGTCCATGAAGTGGGCAACGCTCCTTAGGCCCTGGGAATTTGCCCTTGACTCGGGCACCAACCACCACTCCTCAGAAGAGAAGGGTGGCTTTGTCTCCATGACCGAATCTGACATGCACATCAAGTGTGCAAATGGCGGCGTCATCCAAGCCATGGGTGAACGGGAGAAGGTGATCACGTTCAACGTGAACGGCTTCAAAAGGCGGTATACATGCCCTCCTTTGCAGCGAACCTGATGTCGGTCTCACAAATCACCGACAACAACATGACAGTGGTGTTCACCAACAAGGATGTCGTGGCAATGAAAAACAAGGACAGAAAAAATTTGTACACCAAAGACGACCTCATGCTTCAAGTTCCAAGAGTGGATTGCCTCTACGTGCTTCAAACCAAGATCCCTAAGGCATCAGTTGAGGAACTAGCATGTGCCACCGAGAAAGTGGCACCGAAGCCAAAGGATGTACCGTCGGCGACCACTGCGACCGCCACATCAACCAAAGACACTAGCGCTGAGCTGTGGCACCGGCAATCTAGCCACGTGGCCAACAGCACAATGCAAAAGATGTAGGAGCAAGAGGTGGTCCGCGGAATGAAAGGGTGCATCATGAAGCACAGAGAAGGGTGCACATTGTGTGAACCATGCCTCCAAGCAAAGGCAAAGGAGAAGCCATTTGGGAGAGGTCAACGAGAGGAGAATGTCTTGGACCTGATCTACATTGACGTGTGCGAGCCCTTCCACACAACGTCTAATGGAGGAAGCAAGTACTTCTTGACCTTCATCGACGGCCACAGTCACAAGTTGTGCATCTAATTCCTCAAAACCAAGGGAGAGGTCAAGGAGAAGCTCCTTGAGTTCGTCACCATGGTGGTCCGGCAAACGTCCAAGAAGGTGAAGACACTCCAAAGTGACAATAGGGGTGAGTACGAATTGTGCAAGCCTTTGCTCAAGCGTCATGGCATCCGCCACAAGCAAACCACCCCTTACAACCCCCAAAGCAACGGCATGGCCAAGAGGATGAAGCAGATCCTGCTTGGCATGGTACGAAGAATGCTATTTCAGACCAAGATTCCACCTTGCTTTTGGGCAGAAGTAACAACGGCCTGCTACCTCTTGAGCCTCACACCAGCAAGCTCCTTGCGGAAGCATGGAAAGGAGCAAGACAAGCAGCTGAAGACCCTACAGGAAGCATGGTCGGGAAAGAAGCCCAACGCATCTCATCTGAAGGTGTTCGGGTCAATTGCATGGGTGAAGATCCAGTTGGGAGAAGGTGGAGGCAAGCTCGACGCACGTTCCAAGAAGTTCGTCATGATTGGGTATGACACGTCACACAAAGCCTATCGGCTTTGCGACCAGGCAGCAGGCAAGCTCGTGAGGAGCCGTGACGTCATGTTTGACGAGCACACCCTTGGAAAGGGAGAGCTGCTCGACCCGATCCTCACTCCCAAAGCAGGAGAGTAGATAGTGTTGCTTGAGTCCAGAGACCAAGCGCCCGACATCTGGCTCGCTTTGCCAGCGGGTGGTGGGAATGTGAGAGTAGCTGCGGAGGATGACGCAGCATCTGACATGGATGCAAATATCGAGGCATCCCGAGTTTCCGAGTCTGACTTGGAGTCTGACGACTCTTCTGACGACGACGACGACGACAACGACAAACCACCACTTGTAGAAGCACCAGCACCAAAGCAAGAAGCCACACCAGCAACCCGGCGCAGTTTGCAACCAAAGAAAGCACCTTTGGGATATGAGAATGATTGGACCGGCCTTAGCTGGTTGTGCATGGCTCAGGGAGAGCCATCCAAAGTGGCCAAGGTGATGAATGGCCCAGATGCGGCCAAGTGGAAGGAGGCAGTGGACAGCAAGCTCGCGTCCATTGCCAAGAACGGCATGTGGGTGCTCGTGGATAGACCCGACAAGGCCCACGTGGTGAGATCCAAGTGGGTCATCTGAGTGAAGAAGAAGCAAGACGGCATCATCAACAAGCTCAAGGCAAGGGTAGTGGCTAAGGGGTTCTCTCAACGTCCGGGCTCCGAGTACGATGAGACTTTTGCACCCATCGTGACCTTTGCCTCCATCTGCTCTCTCCTTGGTATTGCAGCCGCAAAGAACCTGGAGATACACCAGATGGACGTCAGGACAACATTTCTTTATGGGAAGCTTGACAAGGAAGTGCTGATGGAGGTGTCCGAAGGAGTCAAAGCTCCCAAGGGCAAGGTGTGCAAGTTGGTGAAAGCGCTCTACGGGCTGAAACAGGCCCCAAGGATGTGGTACAAAGAGATGGACGGTTTCATGACCGTTCTCTCCTTCGTGCATTGCCAGAATGACCCAAGCATGTACGTGCGTGATGATGACAGAGGGCTTATGCTGGTTGCGCTGTACGTGGATAAACTGATCATCTGCCACCAACAACCACCGTGCGGAAGCATGGAAAGGAGCAAGACAAGTAGCTAGAGATGCCATAGGAAGCATGGTCAAGAAAGAAACCCAATGCCTCTCATCTGAAGGTGTTCGGGTCAAGTGCATGGGTGAAGATCCACTCGAGAGAAGGTGGAGACAAGCTGGACGCACGTTCCAAAAATTATGTCATGGTCGGGTACGACGCGTCACACGAAGCCAATCGGCATTGGGACCAGGCAGCAGGCAAGGACGTGAGGAGCTGCAATGTTGAGTTTGACAAACGCACCCATGGAAAGGAAGAGCTGCTAGACCCAATCCTCGCTCCCAAGATGGGAGAGTGGATCGTGTTGCTTGAGTCTGGAGATGAAGCACCTGACAACTGGCTCGCATTGCCAGCAGGTGGTGGGAATGGGAGAGCAGGTGCACACAATGACGCGGCATCTGACATGGACATGGATAGTGAGGCGTCCAGGGCTTCTGAGTCTGACTTGGAAACAAAAAGGACTCTTCCGACAACAACAACGACATGCCACAACCTGTGGTAGCACCAGCAGCAAATTAGGAAGCCGCACAAATACTGCGGTGCAGTTTGAGACCAAATAAAGCACCTTAACGGTAGGAGGACGATTAAACCGGCCTTAGTTGGTCGTGTATGGCTCAGGGAGATCCATCCATAATGGCGGAGGCAATGAATGGCCCCAATGTGGCCAAGTGGAAGGAGGCAGTGGACAACGAGCTCGCGTCCATTGTCGAGAACGGCACGTGGGTGCTGGTGGATAGACTCGACAAGGCCCACGTGGTGGGATCCAAGTAGGTCCTCCGAGAAGAGGCAAGATGACAAAATCAAAACGTTCAAGGCGAGGGTAGTGGCAAAGGGTTTTTCTCAATGCCTGGGCTCTGAGTACAACGAGACGTTGGTGCTCGTTGTCGCCTTTGCCTCCATCCGCCCTCTCCTTGCCATTGCGGCCGCAAAGAGCCTAGAGGTACACCAGAAGGACGTCACGACACCATTCATTTTTGGGAAGCTCAACAAGGAAGTGCTGATAGAGGTGCCCGAAGGAGTCAAAGCTCCCAAGGGCAAGGTGTGCAAGTTGGTGAAAGTGCTCTACGGGCTGAAACAGGTCCCAAGGATATGGTGCAAAGAGATGGATGGTTTCATGAATGGTCTCGCCTTCGCGCATTGCCACGATGACCCGAGCATGTACGTGCGCAATGATGGGAGAGGGCTGATGCTGGTTGTACTATATGTGGATGATTTGATCATTTGCTCGTCTTCGGTCAAGCTACCGGATGAGCTGAACTCTGACCTCAGCAAAAGGTTCGAAATGAAGGACATGGGTCCTCTCGAGTACTACCTTGGGATCGCCATCCATCACAATCACAGCAGGCACCATTGAACTCAACCAAAACAAACATTTTGGTGAGATACGAAAGCGGTATCACATGGAAGACTGAAAACCTGTTGGCATCCCAATGATGACCGATGAAAAACTGAAGGCCTCCATGTCCCCAAGGAATGAAGTACAACGAAGGGAGATACAAGACATCCCCTACCAGTCCGCTGTGGGTAGCATCATGTACACCATGGTAGGGACTTGTCGGGACATCTGCTATGTTGTGGGACAAGTGAGCACGTTTGTGGCCAATCCAGAGCCACAGCATTGGCAGACAATCAAGCGCATCTTTCACTACCTACAAAAGACACGTCACATGGGCCTCTTCCTTGGAGGCCAAGAAGGAACGGATCTCCTTTGCTTGAATTGTTACACCGATGCCGACTGGGGAGGAAATTTTGACGACCGGAAATCCACCTCTCGATACGTGTGCATCTTGAATGGCGATGCCGTCTCATGGGCCAGAAGGAAGTAGGATTGTGTTTCTATGTCTATGGCTGAGGCAGAGTACGCTGCTCTGTGTAAGTTTTGCAAGGAGACTAAGTGGCTGCGTAGCCTGCCTGGCAAAATGATAGTGCCATAGAAGGACGCCACGGTCGTACACGTGGAAAACATGAGCGACATCTCGATGGCTGAAGATGAGATAATCTCTCGGCAAATGAAACACATTGACATACGTTACCACTACTCAGGTGACCTGGTCATGAAGAACGTGGTGGAATTGCAACGTTTTGGAACCAAGAGCATGCTTGCTGACAGCATGACCAAGCCACTTGAGAGCGACTTGCATTATGCAGGCATTCGTGGATTTGGCATGAGGAGTGCGACAGAGGAAGGGTAAGACCCAAGGCATTGATGGAGTCCAGTGAACAACAGATGGACAGAGGTGCAAGGGAGAGATTTGTTGAATAGTATGCACCTTGTCCACTGGCTAGCTGGTTGGCTGGCTAGTTCCACGGAAAGACAAGGCATGCACTGCTCTGTGGAGTACATCCCCTTGGTCTGTTCTGAGACAGGCCACAAATGCACTGGCCATAATTTGTATGTGCTCTGGAGATCATCATAGGAAACACAACCTTGTGGCCTAGTTGGGATAGGCGCCGGAGCTCATGGGTCGTGGGCTCAAACCCCGCAATGGCCGCATCTTTCTTTGTGGCCCAGAATGGGACAGGAAACTTCTAAGAAGCTTACTAGAGCCTGCCTTGAGGATGACCCTTGGTGGTCTTAGGACGTGCCAAGGAGGACTGTAGGGTCAGGTTGGCACCTGTGGAGCCACTCCAAGCAGAAGCATTAGCAAAGCTCTGCAAGCACAAAATCCTGTACCGTGCATGCATCCATTTACAGTTCTTGTCCTAGAGACTCCTCACAAAGTGTCCAACCAAGGGTAGACACCAAAGACCTTCATGCGGTCTTCATGAGGTTGCAAACTAAATAAACCTAAAGTGTGGATCCCTCGTTCGAGGGTGACATGTTATCTTGGTTGCAACACCAAGAGCGATTGGCAGCCTCCCATGTTGGGACTTATTTTCTAGACCTTTGCTATCCGGCGCATTGTCGGGAAGCACAACGGGGTCTTGCTATTGGCACATCCCCGGTCTGTCACTGACCAGCTATACATGGCGCCAAAGGACTAGAGAGTGGCGTGGAGGTTTCACCTTGGGATCCCAAGTGCACACCTACGCCATAGGCCGTTCTACATGTGTACAGAGAGGAGCCCTCTACACCCATGCGCAATACAGCACACCCTCAGATGTGTCCATCATGTAGTAATGAGAGAGTTGGTCGTAGTGGTACGTGAGAGTGGGATGGATGGGGTGACGGTAGAGCATGCAGGCTTGCTACAAGGGATACCCAGAAATCACATTCTAAGACCCAACCACGGGTCACACGCTCGTGAGGGATGTGGCCATCGCTGACCCTCACTGGTTAAGTCCGAGGAGAACGTCGGCGAAGCAGCCAAGAGTGGCAGTAGAGGATGCTATGACGACAAAGGAGAGGAGATATGGATGGTGGCAACGCAAGGCAGAGAGTGATCATATGGAGTTTGTCTCCCCTGTGATTGAAACCTCTGGGGCCTTCTCACAAGGCCTCCGCGATGTGTTGCGGACGTCGTCAAAGGCGACCAAGCGCAGGTTGGCCCGACAGGGAGTTACGATAGGGGTGTCGGGTGCATTGCGCGTCCTCCTCAACCAGACCATGGTAGTGGCCGCTGAGCGAGCACAAGCGTAGCACTTGCTTCAGCAGGCCGCGGAGCATGCAGCTGACTCTTCTCCTGACCAAGACATCCCCAGGGCATGGAGAGTGATGTATAGGAGGGATGAGGGACCATGTGTAGCATACCTCTGCTTTGTGGACTGGGGGCAAATAGACAGGATGGCCCTGTCATGATCGCAGGTTGGAGCTCAAGACCAGGCTCCCAAATATCCACTCTGTGCTCATTTTTCTTATGATTTTTGCTTTTGCTGATTCCACTGTGGTGAAAAACACAGGACTCACTGTCACATGTACAACTCACCATTGATTTAATGAGATTCAGCTATCTATCTATCTATTTATCTATCTATCTATCTATCTATCTATCTATCTATCTATCTATCTATCTATCTATCTATCTATCTATCTATCTATCTATCTATCTATCTATCTATCTATCAATCTATCTATCTATCTGCCTGTCTGTCTGTCTGTCTGTCTATCTGTGTGTCTGTCTGTCTATCTGTCTGTCTGTCTGCCTGTCTGTCTGTCTGTTTTTCTGTCTGTCTGTCTATCTATCTATCTGTTTGTCTGTCTGTCTCTCTGTCTTTCTGTCTGTCTCTCTGTCTGTCTGTCTGTCTGTCTCTACGTCTATCTATCTATCTATCTATCTATCTATCTATCTATCTATCTATCTATCTATCTATCTAT
>SZWC01027574.1:17278-29919 GCA_023375785.1 Penium margaritaceum | reverse complement strand
TCTCTCTCTCTCTCTCTCTCTCTCTCTCGCTCCCCTCTCCCTCCCTCCCGCTCCCACCCCCTCTCACTCGCTCCCTAATCCCATCGCTTTGTTTCACCTTCTCTCCCTCCCTTTCCCACCCTCATCCCTCCATATCCATCCATCCTCACCCATATCATGTTCCTCATATGCCCTCGCAGTCAGCGCCTCATCTTTTGGCATCTGTCCTTCCCTCTTCCTTGAGATTGTAACGATTCAGCAACATGCAGTCTTGCAAGCAGCGCACTTTTGCCTTCAGATTCTGCATGCCAGCAAACCCTCATGCTCTTGTTCTGTGCTTGCATGTGCAGGAGGCCGTGGCATGAAACGTCATGCATGGCATCACGCACCACGGATTCTCATGCCATGCCATGTCGGTTCATGGCACGTGTACCTTGAGAAGGGCATCGCAAGTGGCTGCATGCATTACGGTTAAGTCTGGAGAATCCCGAGCAGCTTGTGACATGCCCAAATCTCCAACATCCCTCTGCTTTGTTTCAGGATTTCACTAGACACGAATCATCTGTGTAAAATAGAGGATGGACAATGAAAATGTATGTCAAGCAGTTATTCTGCCAGAATCATGCTGTTCCACAGCAGATTGCCAGACAATCTGCTTGGAAGCTGAGGGTTCATGTCAGGCGCAGGTGTGATGTCATGTGTGATGGTAGGTTCAACACATTGTCATGCGACAACCTCAAGAGAAAGTATGTGGGATCTTCCACTGGCAATGCTGTCCTTGTCAGTCCTCAGGTTGTAAGACATGGCACATGCAAGAACAACAGAGACCTGACTAGGGAGACATCATTGAATGGTATCAATGTGTGAAGATGAATGGCAACCGCCAGGCAAACGAGCAGTTGGGCACGACAGAAATGGCTGTTGTGAGAGCTAGTCAGCTTGCGCATCGCAACACAGAAGTGTGTCCTGAAATTGCTCCGAAACCACCATATGCTGATGCACACACATCCAGATGAGATGTTGTCTGATCTCACACATGCAGAATCCTGAGTTGGACACAAGGCTGCATACATCTTAGTCCCACATCAATCGATGGAGAGAATGCAAACTCGTAGTTCAGGCGAATGACCAATCCACGAAGAAAATCCTAGAAGGTGGAGGAAAGCGAGATAGTATTGTTGGGTCAGTCTTGGTGATCTCTTGACCTGGCGCCCCTTAGAGGCAATCTATGGTGGTTGAGTGCTACTTTGGTGGTTTGAGCCTTATCTTCCACGCTCTCATGGTATTTTTCTCGGTGGCTAGCATTCAAGGCCATTTTGTCGGTGGCTCTATATTTGTTCTTCATTAGCTTGAAATGATGCTGCGTTAGTCTGGGCAAGCCTATTTTATGCCGCCTCACACACTTGGACTGAAGTGTGTGGCCTGCTGCGTCCAGACTGAGCCTGAGCAACACTGGCTGCTAAGTTGTGAGAGAGAGAGAGAGAGAGCACTCAAACTCAAAATTTCGCGCCAGAATTGCAGTTGGAAGTAAGTAATGACTGAGATGACAGCAAGAATGAGGTTTGGTAAGAGACCCTTCCCACACTAACCTAGGCCCTCACCTCTCTGACGCTTGTTACTCAGTTCACCAACCAATCAGAAAATGCACTATTTTCTGGCTTGTGGGGTTTTCTCGGGAAGTCCTGCTAGAGGACCGACATCCTCAAACCCGGGTGTTGTCCGTTTTTGCTTAAAAATAGACCACACCAAAATATGCAAGCTGCAAATGAAGTCGTGCAATCATAATCACCTAGAAAAATCACACATGAAAGTTATGGTTGCCTGAACCTCTGCAAACCGTATGCTACTCAAAGCAGCCGCCTATGACTGCCACTCACATGAGTGACGGTGGCTGCTTCCGATGGAGCCGGGCACGCACTGCTACCAAGCGGGAGACTCCACACAAGGAGAAGGAAGTTACACCTCTCACAACGATGTGACGTTCCGTCCATGGCTCATTGCCGGTCGTCGTCAACATCCGCGGAGTCAGTCGTCTGCACGAGCATGTACACCAACCGAAAGGTTACAACACAGATCAGTGAGACAGTCCATTCCCAAATAAGAACATTCCCCCATGACCCGTGGAATGTAGTGTACATGCACATGCAGAGGTCATCCATCGACTGTGCACGACACAAGTCACGCTCCTCCATGCTCTCATTGCACCATAGTCGAGCAAGCCCACACAAGTGTGAGGATGAGCACACGAAGAGTGACAACATGCATGAAGTAACACAGGGTAAGGGAGCTCACAGATACAAGAGAGTAAACTCACGGATGTAGATCAACCAAACTAACAGCCTTTTTGAAGGATGCACGCTTGACGTCCTTGGTCAAAACGTCAGCCAGCTGTCGTACAGTCCTAACCCACACAATCCGGATGCTGCCCTCGTACAACAAAGTGCGTACGTAGTGATACTACACATTGATGTCTTTTGTGTGCGTGGGATGAATGTCATCGTGGTCTATGATGGCGATTACACTCTCATTGTCACAATGGAGTGTGATGGACGATGTAGGCTGACGAAATTCACATAGTAAACGACGGAGTCACACACCCTCACATGTGCCAGTATTCAATGCCATGTACTCTGCCTCTGCAGTTATGCCTACAATACACCCTTATTTGCCACTACGCCAGGAGACAGCCGTGCCGCCAACAAGGAAGATCCATCGAGTACAACTCTTGCCATCTGCACTCCTAGCCCAGTCAGTATCCGTGTAGCCTTCGGCGGCCACAGACGGCTGGTGATGGAACGTCAATCCACAACGTGGGGTGGAGACAACGTATCGCACCACGCTAATTGTTGCATCTAGGTACAGTTGATGCGAGGATTGATATAACTAAGCCAGTAGGTTCACGAAAAAGGCAATGTCCGGTCATTTTGTGGTAGCAAGGAACATGAGTAACCCAATGACATGAAGAAAGGTAGTCACGTCCACACTCAAACCCAATGTGTCAGCATCTGGAGCGTTGGATTGATCTGGCCGTCTAGGGTTATGGGAGTGGATGCACTAGGTACGGTGGGCAGAAGATCCAGAAAGCGCTTAGCCAATGTATGCACATAGGCTGCCTGATGCACGTGGAGAATGCCGCAGGCACAGTTGCGCTCATGCCCAAAAAGACTTGTGGAGGTCCAATATCTTTCATCTTGTATGTGGATTGCAATAGATCCTTCACTTGCTGGACAACGGTGAGGTTAGGGGATGCAATGAGTAGATTGTCCACATAGACAAGCACGATGACAAGGGTGGTGGTCACTAGGGTGAAGAAGAGAGCTGGATCAAGCCACCCTTCAAGAGGGTGTGGCTGATCTCTATGTTCCAGCGCTTGGGCGATTGTTTGAGGCCATAGAGGGCCTTTCGCAGTTTCCAGACATGACCAGTGCCATCCTCAAAACCCAGGGGTTGGACCATGTAGAGCTCCTCCCCATCGAGAGCGCCATGCAAGAAGACATTGCTCACGTCCATCTGTTGGAGCTCCCAACTATGTTGTACGACCATGCTAAAGAGCGCGCGGCTGGCGGTGAAAAGGCCAACCGGCGTAAAAAACCTGGTCGAAGTCCACTCCTGGTACCTGTGCAAAGCCTTTGGCAGTTAGCCGGGCTTTGTGCTTGTCCAGTGTGCCGTCCGACTTGTGACAAAATACCCACTTTGCCCCAATGGCTTTACGACTTGAGGGCAAGTCGACCAGCTTGAACACAACATGCTCATCAATGGCACCCAATTCCTCTGTACAAGCAACTTCTCATAGGGCAGTGTCAGGTGCGGCCCTAGCCTCACGGAGGCTCTGCGGATCGGCTACGTGCAAAGATGGCCAGGCTATCAGCGGGCGAGTGTTGCCAATGCCAACTAGAGCACGCGACAACAAGATCGAGACAAGACGTCGATGCTCCTGAGAAATCAGGGCATAACGCGATGCGGATCCGGGATGAAGGTCCGTTGTGACAACGGCAAGGGCAGTCGGACCTAGTGTGCCTAATGGAGGTACTGAGGTGCGGGGATCCCCACTCACCATAGTGTGAGAAGGGGGCGTGGGACGGAGGTCATTGGCCGGGGAAAACCAAACAATGGCAGGATGCATGCCTAATGGAGGCACTGAGGTGCGGGGATGAAGACGACCACCAGGAGTGCGTATGCATATTGGACCAGCACTAGAGGAGTGGGTGTGCCTGGATCGAGGAGGTAAGGACACGATGAGTCGCTCCACTGGACGCAGGAAGACTGCTCGTCTAGTCGACTGAGGCCATGAGCGGAGGGATTGAATGGGTGGCTTGGATACAAGAGTCCGCGACCGAAGAAGTGGACTTCATCGCCTGGTCGGCGGAGTCAGCGGCTGAAGAAGTGGACTCAGACGCCGGATCGGTGGAGTTAGCGGCTGAAGAGGTAGACTCGGATGCGTGGTCAGCAGTCTGAGGAACACATTCAGATGGAGGCTCTTGTGTGGTGGAAGTGTCTGGTGTGTGTGGAAGCGTAGGTGACTCAGTGGAACCAAGGACTCTCGACACGGACGGACAAGGAGCAACATCTGTACTGGTGTCGAATCTCGCCCACGCAGTGGTGGCGACAAGCCTAGAAGGGTCCCGGCACGTACAAAAGGGAGATCACGTGAGAAAAGCTCCTCAAAGAACAGACCATCATTCGACTCGATGATGCGATGCCGGACAGGGTCCCAGAACCTCTAGGCCTTCAACTGGCAAGACACTCTGAGAAAGGTACAGAGGCGACCATGGGGAGCTAGGTTCCGGTCCCGCTGGTCCTCCAGGAGCTAGACACTGGTGATACAACCCCTGATGTGCATGAGACGAAGATCTGCATGCTGTTCGCACCAAGACTGGTAGGGAGTGACAGGACGAGGCAGGGGACCGTGGGGAACTCTGTTCAAAATCCAGGTCATGTATGACATGGTCTCGAAGAAGAAGCCCTTGGATAAACCAGACTCAATGTGCATGGTGCGGACTGCATTAGCCATGGTGCAGTTCCAGCGCTCAGAGACACCATTCTGCTCCAGAGTATAAGGCGCATACATATCATGACTGATGCAAAGGCTCCTAAGAAAAGCATCCGCCTCTCCCACAAACTCACCACCTCGGTGAGAACGGAAGTGGTAAAGGGGACGACCACACTTGCACTCTGCGGCAAGGAGCCAATCACGAGTCGTGGCCGCTGCGTCGATATTCTGCCATAGGCAGAACACTTATCGAAAACAAGAGTAGTCGCCGGTGAGGGTGAGAACATAACGACCACGCTCCGTAACAGACTCGCCAGGCAAGGAATCCATGAGGTTAGAATGGACTAGCTCAAGTGGGTGAGAGGTGCAAGAAGAGGAAACAGGATAAGATGACATGTGCATCTTGCCCCGAGCGTAGTGGATGCATTCGTTTTTGCAAGGTAACTGAAAGGTAGCTAGATTGAGGCGAAGGATACGCTCCATGCAAAGCATGCTCTGAACGGCTGAGTTCCGTACATGGCATAAGGGACGGTGGAGGAGGTAAGCATGTTTCGGGGACAGAGTGCTCGTGACAAAGACGTGCGTCCCGTCAGGGGTGAGGACACGGAAGACTGACAAGTGACGTACCACAAGCCATCACGAGACTCTGCATGCAACATCACACGATCACACGGACGAAGAGTGACTGTGCCAACGCCATGGGAGTACAAAACATCCATGCTCATGCGGTCGAGATCAGTGACAGATAGAAGGTTGAGCTCAAGGCCAGGCACATACTGCACATCAGTGACATAGACGTTGCCATATGGACCCCCAAAACAAACAACACCAACACAACGAACATGAAGCACCTGACCACATCCATTCCAAACACTATGGACATCGCCATCCGAGCCAAGCATACCAGACGCTTGGACAAGACGTCATGTGATGGGTAGCGCCAGAGTCGATGATTCAGGTGCCATCTGAGTCACGGACAGACGCGGTAAAGTTGCACTGAGCGATCAGACATGATGGGGGCAGCGGGCGTTGCGCATGAGACTGAGACACAAAGCATGTCTGCCAAACATCAATCCGGGCAACATCATCCAAGAGGGGAATAGGCACACATCGGTCATCCACAGGGAGGTCTTCATAGAGAGCAGTCTCCATCCGACAACTATCTTTGACCTCCTGACTAGCACACATACAACTCGTACTTCCCTAGGGCTGACGAGGAGGGATGCTGAGGTAGTGCGCAATAAACTGCTCCAGCTGGCGCTCGCGAGCAGAGGGCCCGGGAGTCTGGAGGTAGTGCGGGGTGGTCAGGCTGGATGGAGGAGTTGCCGTGTAGTTGAGCTGTGATGGTGGAAGTGACCACGCCAGACACAGAGTCCATGTAGCAATAGGTTCGACAGAAGGCATGCATGGAGTGGGGGATGTAGTCATGACTACTGTAGTGCCGGTGGAGGAGACGTTGCTGATGAAGTAGAGCAAGCGCCAACAGGAGAGGCGGTAGTAGAGGCGGTAGTAGCTGCAGCGGTACCAAGGCGCCGCTCACGCTCGCGACGCATGGCGCGGATGACACGAGACTCGTCAATACACAGTGGGCATGTATACCAGCCATGACCTGGCTGGCCAGAGTTATGGCAGACAAGAGAGTTGTTACGGGAGGAGCTGCTATCGGATGGCTATTGGGTCTTGCCCTTCCCCTTCTTCCCACGTCCCCCCTTACTGCGGCGACCACCACGCGTGGCTCAGGAGGCACCAGGGATCCCAGTTGACGAAGGCGTAGGAGAGGCCGAGCTAACTTCTACTAATGCCTCTGTGTCTCCACGCCATGGGCAAGTGTCATGAATCGCCTCCTTACAGTCCAAGAACCAGGAATAGAACCAAGACATCAGAGTGCCCTGAGACACCATGACCTCCAAGATCTCCAAATCAAAGTTGACGAGAATATTCGCGTAGTCGGGAGTTGCGTCGTTCTTGATTGTGAGAAGAGCAAAGTGTTGGATATGGGGTGCCAAAAAAAAAGTGACCAAATTGGATTGCTCGATAAAAATCATCAGGTCACAAAAGTGAATGGAGGATGTTTTTCTAGTTTTGTAGCACTTTACGGAACTCGATTCGGAGTCCGTTTGAGGGAGATATGGATTTTCAAGGTTTGGTGGCGATGGGTCCGGTTCAAGTGATGGCTCCTGCACTACCAGCACCAATGATGGCCACAATTATTGGGCAAGGAGGTTTGGAGCGGCCTTCAGGGTAGAAATTTGGCAGAAGGACCTTCAAGGAGCTTCAAGGAAGGTCCCCACCAAGATTATTGGTTGTGCACATGGCAGGGATGGTAATTCTCTTGTGTGAGAGTGTGACTGCCGCTCATCCCGCTAGGCTAGGAGTGTGCTAGGAGGTGAACTTCGACAGAGTGGTTCTTCCAGCTCCATGTGCCAAATTAGGTGTACTTAGGCTTGTTAGAAAGCTGTGCTAATGTACTTCCTCACTCAAGAGTCGATTTAGACATTTGCGTTCTTTGCAGACCTACATTCGCTTCCGTAATTTCTGTCTGTGCAACCTGCAACTCCCTCTCACAAACAGTTGGTCCTGCCTAGGCAGCTCTTAGTGAGCCTGATCACCTCCCTGAGGGCTGCCAAGTTTCCATCAGTGGTATCAGAGCTAGAACAAGGCTTTTTCTCATCTTTGAGGCATTCCTTGCACCCTGTTGTGTGAGAGAGCCGTTTGTGGACTGAACGTTGCACTACCATGGCGACATCCGATTCCGTGGTGGCCGGCGTCAACATCGCCGAGTTCGAAGGCAAGAACTTCTTTAACTGGACCAACAACATGAAGATGGTGCTGATGGAGAAGGGTCTCTGGAGCCAGGTGGATGAGAAGGAGAAGGAACCAGAAGAAAGCTCCCTATCCCCTGTCGAGGCCCGTACCTACCGCGAGAAGCGTGACCGCGTCCTCTCAACCATCTACCTCCACCTCGCCGAACGGCAGCACCTCCTCGTCCGTGGCATCCTCACGCCAAAGGAGGTTTGGAAAAAGCTTGAGTCCACTTATGCTTCCAAGTCAATCCTCATGAACATGCAGCTACGTCGTCGCTTTCACACTGTGAAGATGGATGAATCCGGATCCATGATTGACTACATCAACATGGTGAAGTCTCTCTCTGACCAGCTTGCTGCGATTGAGGACCCTGTCAAGGAACGTGTGCTCATGCTAACCATCCTCTCTGGTCTTCCTAGCAGCTATACTCCTCTCATTATTGCCCTGGACCAGCGTGGTGACAAGCTCTCCCTCAATGATGTGGAGGAGAGCCTGTTGTTTGAGGAGGAGCGGCGCAAGGGAGATGAGGGCGGAAGCGGACTGGACGTCGCTCTCATCACCAACTCTGGTCATGGGGGTGGTGCTACACCAACCAGGGGCAATGGCCGAGGAGGGAAGAAGAAGAGGAATTGCCACTACTGCAAGAAGCCGGGCCATTTGGCACGCGAATGCCGGAAGAAGAAGGCGGACCTTGCTACTGGAGTGGGAGCGGGAAAACAGTCCGACGCTTCCGCGAACGCCGTAGATTGGGAGAGTGGATTCGTGACAACCATCCGGGTCCTTCACATCTCCGACAACACCGTCCTGTTCTGGATCATCGACTCGGGAGCCACGCGACACATGACGTGTCCCCTGGAGTGGTTCGTCGTCTACACCGTCATCGAGCCTCGTCGGGTGTACATGGGGGACAACCATGTGAAAATGGCGGTTGGGGAGGGTGAGATTGTGTTTTGTGCTTCCGTTGAGGGTAAGCACGTGGAACGTCGTGTGAAGGGGGTGCTCCATGTTCCGGGGCTGGCAGCTAACCTCCTCTCTGTCTCATCTCTCATCTCCGAAGGCATGCAGGTTTGCTTTGAGAATAGTGGCTGCACCATCTTTGCCCGTGCAAGCCGTGTACTTGCAAAACCGAACAAGGAGGACGGTCTTTACCGCCTCTACGTGGCGTCGGAGAAGGAAGCCGACTCAGCGTTGGCGGCGAGAGAGGGAAAACATGACATCGGCCTGTGGCACCGCCGGCTCGGTCACCTCGGCTTTGGCGCCATCATCTCCATGGAGCAGATGGTCTGCGACCTGGAGCTCAAGGGGGTGAAGCAGCCAGGTGCATCGGCTTGTGAGAGCTGCATTGAAGGAAAGCAAGCCCGCGCTCCTTTCACGGTGGAAGGGAAGGGGGCGGCTGAGCTGCTCTCACTCGTTCACTCTGATTTGTGCGGTCCCATGCCATCACAGTCCTTGTCCGGCAAGTTGTACTTTGTCACGTTCATTGATGACAAGTCGAGGAAGACGTGGGTGTCCTTCTTGGCTGGAAAGGATGAGTGCTTTGATGCTTTCAAGGTGTGGATTGCTGCTGCACAGAATGAGAGTGGCAGGCGGTTGAAGGTGCTTCGCACCGATGGTGGAGGAGAGTACCTCTCCAACGACTTCCGCACTTACCTCAAGCGTCGCGGGATCAAGCACGAGGTCACCCCACCTGGAACACCGCAGCTGAACGGCGTGGCTGAACGTGCAAACCACACACTCATGGAGCGTGTTCGTAGCATGCTCCAGGACGCGGAGCTCCCACCAACCTTCTGGGCGGGAGCGGTCAACAGTGCCGTGTACCTGAAAAACCGGAGTCCCATGCGCGCCGTGCCGCTGATGACACCGGAGGAGGCGTGGACGGGACGCAAGCCAACAGTGACGCACCTGAAAGTCTTCGGGTGTGGCGTATTTGTGCACATGCCTACCAGCAGCCGTAACAAGCTGGACGCAAAGTCGGTGAAGGCCGCCTTCCTCGGCTATGACACCATGGGATACCGCCTCTACAACCTTGCTGCTCGCAAGATCATCCGCAACCGTGACATCGTCTTTCAAGAGGACTTGAAGGGCTGGACTTGGAGCCATATGTCGGCAGTTCCGCTTGCTCCCGCACTTGTACCAGAAGTGGGAGAAGTACCGATAGCAGAAGAGGGCGGTGCGGAAGATGGCGGTGACAGCGGCAACGACAAGGAGGTGGAGGGAGCTGAGAAGGAGGAGTTGGCAGCAGAATCTGATGAGGAGGAGCAGCAAAGCAACGCAGAACAGCTGCCACGACAGTCCGCATGCCTCAACAAAGGTGCAAAGGACAGTGGGGAGCCGCTGAGGCGATCCGAGCACCTCGTAAGAAAACAGAGGCCGCTGGAGGAGCTGGTGAACTTGTGCACCGTTCCACCACCAACGGAGTTGTCCGATCTCGAGCTTCTCTTCTTCACAGTCACCGATGACCCAGCCACATTTGCTGAAGCCATGCACAGCGCTGAGGCGGCAGATTGGCGTGGCGCAACAGATGAGGAGTATGATGCGCTCATGAAGAACGGCACCTGGACTCTCGAGGAGGCTCCACGCGGCAACCGGGTGATCGGATGCTGGTGGATCTTGAGGCGCAAGCATGGTGCGGATGGTAAGATTCTCAGGTACAAAGCACGGCTGGTTGCAAAGGGGTATGCGCAGACGGAGGGTGTGGATTACAATGAGACATTTGCACCTGTTGCTAAGTTCCCATCCATCCAAGCGATCCTCGCTCTTGCTGCTGCTATGGACTGGGAGGTGCACCAAATGGATGTGACGTGTGCATTTCTGAATGGTGACCTTGAGGAGGATGTGTACATGGAGCAGCCGGAGGGGTATGTCGTGGAAGGGAAGGAAGGTTTGGTGTGCAAGCTTGTGAAGGCCCTCTACGGCCTGANTCATCATCTTGCTCTATGTTGATGATCTGCTCATTGCATCTGACTCCAAGTCTCTTTTGGACGATGTGAAGCAGTCCCTTGCTGCCAGGTTTGACATGAAAGACATGGGAGAGCTCAGTTACTACCTTGGCCTTCAGGTCAAGCGCGACTGGCAGCAGCAGACTTTGGAGTTGTCGCAGAGCACGTACGTGAGCAACATCGTCAAGCGCTTCAACATGGCAGGAGCGCGCAAAGCAACGACACCACTCGAAGTGGGAGCGAAGCTGAGCATGACGCAGACTCCCCGCGGCATGCAAGAGAGCAACCGCATGGAAGCAGTGCCGTACCAAGCAGCAGTTGGGAGCCTCATGTACGCTGCAGTCGACACGCGCCTCGACATCAGCCAAGCAGTGGGAGTGCTCAGCAAGTTTTGCGTGAATCCGGGCATGCCGTATTGGGAGGCGGTTAAGTGGGTGTTGCACTACCTCGACAGTAGCAGCAGCCTTTGCCTCACCTTCAATGGAAACAACAGCCCCATCCTCATCGACTACAGTGACGCAGATTGGGGAGGTGACCTGGACACTAGGAGGTTGACCAGTGGGTTCGTGTTTGTACTCGGGGGAGGTGCAATCAGTTGGAGGAGCAAGAAGCAAGAGTGCGTCGCCCTCTCCTCCACCGAAGCTGAGTACATCGCCTTGAGTGAAGTAGCAAAGGAAGCCGTGTGGCTGCGTGAGCTCCTGGTAAGCTTTGGACAGTAGCAAACCACAACAACTACAATCTACTGTGACAACATGAGCGCCATTGCTCTGACCAAGAACGCAGAGTTTCACGCCCGCACCAAGCACATTGACTTGCGATGTAACTTCATCTGCGAACTCGTGGCAAAGAAGGTGGTGCAGATCAAGTTCTGCCCTTCAAGCATGATGCTGGTAGACTTCCTGACCAAGCCGCTGGCAGCACACCGCTTTCAGCAGCTGAGGGGACAGTGTGGACTTGTGTGATTTTTCTTCTTGCAAAGTGGGAGAATGTTGGATATGGGGTACCAAAAAAAAAGTGACCAAAGTGGGTTGCTCGATAAAAATCATCAGGTCACAAAAGTGAATAGAGGATGTTTTTCTGGTTCTCTAGCACTTTACGGAACTTGATTCGGAGTCCGTTTGAGGGAGATATGGATTTTCAAGGTTTGGTGGCGATGGGTCCGGTTCAAGTGATGGCTCCTGCACTACCAGCACCAATGACGGCCACAATTATTGGGCAAGGAGGTTTGGAGCGGCCTTCAAGGTAGAGAGGCAGCAGGATAACCTTCAGGGAGCTTCAAGGAAGGTCTCCACCAAGATTATTGGTTGTNGCCTCAACAAAGGTGCAAAGGACAGTGGGGAGCCGCTGAGGCGATCCGAGCACCTCGTAAGAAAACAGAGGCCGCTGGAGGAGCTGGTGAACTTGTGCACCGTTCCACCACCAACGGAGTTGTCCGATCTCGAGCTTCTCTTCTTCACAGTCACCGATGACCCAGCCACATTTGCTGAAGCCATGCACAGCGCTGAGGCGGCAGATTGGCGTGGCGCAACAGATGAGGAGTATGATGCGCTCATGAAGAACGGCACCTGGACTCTCGAGGAGGCTCCACGCGGCAACCGGGTGATCGGATGCTGGTGGATCTTGAGGCGCAAGCATGGTGCGGATGGTAAGATTCTCAGGTACAAAGCACGGCTGGTTGCAAAGGGGTATGCGCAGACGGAGGGTGTGGATTACAATGAGACATTTGCACCTGTTGCTAAGTTCCCATCCATCCAAGCGATCCTCGCTCTTGCTGCTGCTATGGACTGGGAGGTGCACCAAATGGATGTGACGTGTGCATTTCTGAATGGTGACCTTGAGGAGGATGTGTACATGGAGCAGCCGGAGGGGTATGTCGTGGAAGGGAAGGAAGGTTTGGTGTGCAAGCTTGTGAAGGCCCTCTACGGCCT
>SZWC01027571.1:2845-29926 GCA_023375785.1 Penium margaritaceum | reverse complement strand
AGGCACACTCAAGCACACTCAGACACACTCAGGCCAACTAAGGCGCACTCAGGCACACTCAGGCACACTCAGGCAGACTCAGGGATACTCAGGCACACTCAGGCACACTCAGGTACACTCAGGCACAATCAGACGCACTCATGTGCACATAGGCACACTCAGGAACACTCAAGCACACTCGGGCGCACTCAGGCACACTTAGGGGTACTCAGGCACCCTCAGGCACACGCAGGCGCAATCAGGCACACTCAGGCACACTCAGGCGCACTCAGGCACATTCAGGCACACTCAGGCACACTCAGGCGCACTTAGGCACATCTAGGCATAGTCAGGCACACCCAGGCATATTCAGGCACAGTAAGGCACACTCAGGCATATTAAGGCACACGCAGGCGCTCTCAGGCATATGCAGGCACACTCAGGCACAGTCAGGCGTACTCAGGCATACTCAGGCACACTCAGTCACATTCACGCACATTCAGACACACACGAGAACACACAGGCGCACTCAGGCACACTCAAGCACACTTAGGAACACTCCGGCACACTCAAGCACACTTAGGCACACTCTGGCCCACTCAGGCACACTCAGGCACGCTCAGGCACACTCAGGCATACTCAGGCACACTCAGGCGCACTCAGGCACACTCAGGCACACTCAGGCAACCACAGCTACACTCACGCACACTCAGGCACACTGAGGCACACTGAGGCACACTGAGGCACACTGAGGCACACTGAGGCACACTGAGGCACACTGAGGCACACTGAGGCACACTGAGGCACACTGAGGCACACTGAGGCACACTGAGGCACACTGAGGCACACTGAGGCACACTGAGGCACACTGAGGCACACTGAGGCACACTGAGGCACACTGAGGCACACTGAGGCACACTGAGGCACACTGAGGCACACTGAGGCACACTGAGGCACACTGAGGCACACTGAGGCACACTGAGGCACACTGAGGCACACTGAGGCACACTGAGGCACACTGAGGCACACTGAGGCACACTGAGGCACACTGAGGCACACTGAGGCACACTGAGGCACACTGAGGCACACTGAGGCACACTGAGGCACACTGAGGCACACTGAGGCACACTGAGGCACACTGAGGCACACTGAGGCACACTGAGGCACACTGAGGCACACTGAGGCACACTGAGGCACACTGAGGCACACTGAGGCACACTGAGGCACACTGAGGCACACTGAGGCACACTGAGGCACACTGAGGCACACTGAGGCACACTGAGGCACACTGAGGCACACTGAGGCACACTGAGGCACACTGAGGCACACTGAGGCACACTGAGGCACACTGAGGCACACTGAGGCACACTGAGGCACACTGAGGCACACTGAGGCACACTGAGGCACACTGAGGCACACTGAGGCACACTGAGGCACACTGAGGCACACTGAGGCACACTGAGGCACACTGAGGCACACTGAGGCACACTGAGGCACACTGAGGCACACTGAGGCACACTGAGGCACACTGAGGCACACTGAGGCACACTGAGGCACACTGAGGCACACTGAGGCACACTGAGGCACACTGAGGCACACTGAGGCACACTGAGGCACACTGAGGCACACTGAGGCACACTGAGGCACACTGAGGCACACTGAGGCACACTGAGGCACACTGAGGCACACTGAGGCACACTGAGGCACACTGAGGCACACTGAGGCACACTGAGGCACACTGAGGCACACTGAGGCACACTGAGGCACACTGAGGCACACTGAGGCACACTGAGGCACACTGAGGCACACTGAGGCACACTGAGGCACACTGAGGCACACTGAGGCACACTGAGGCACACTGAGGCACACTGAGGCACACTGAGGCACACTGAGGCACACTGAGGCACACTGAGGCACACTGAGGCACACTGAGGCACACTGAGGCACACTGAGGCACACTGAGGCACACTGAGGCACACTGAGGCACACTGAGGCACACTGAGGCACACTGAGGCACACTGAGGCACACTGAGGCACACTGAGGCACACTGAGGCACACTGAGGCACACTGAGGCACACTGAGGCACACTGAGGCACACTGAGGCACACTGAGGCACACTGAGGCACACTGAGGCACACTGAGGCACACTGAGGCACACTGAGGCACACTGAGGCACACTGAGGCACACTGAGGCACACTGAGGCACACTGAGGCACACTGAGGCACACTGAGGCACACTGAGGCACACTGAGGCACACTGAGGCACACTGAGGCACACTGAGGCACACTGAGGCACACTGAGGCACACTGAGGCACACTGAGGCACACTGAGGCACACTGAGGCACACTGAGGCACACTGAGGCACACTGAGGCACACTGAGGCACACTGAGGCACACTGAGGCACACTGAGGCACACTGAGGCACACTGAGGCACACTGAGGCACACTGAGGCACACTGAGGCACACTGAGGCACACTGAGGCACACTGAGGCACACTGAGGCACACTGAGGCACACTGAGGCACACTGAGGCACACTGAGGCACACTGAGGCACACTGAGGCACACTGAGGCACACTGAGGCACACTGAGGCACACTGAGGCACACTGAGGCACACTGAGGCACACTGAGGCACACTGAGGCACACTGAGGCACACTGAGGCACACTGAGGCACACTGAGGCACACTGAGGCACACTGAGGCACACTGAGGCACACTGAGGCACACTGAGGCACACTGAGGCACACTGAGGCACACTGAGGCACACTGAGGCACACTGAGGCACACTGAGGCACACTGAGGCACACTGAGGCACACTGAGGCACACTGAGGCACACTGAGGCACACTGAGGCACACTGAGGCACACTGAGGCACACTGAGGCACACTGAGGCACACTGAGGCACACTGAGGCACACTGAGGCACACTGAGGCACACTGAGGCACACTGAGGCACACTGAGGCACACTGAGGCACACTGAGGCACACTGAGGCACACTGAGGCACACTGAGGCACACTGAGGCACACTGAGGCACACTGAGGCACACTGAGGCACACTGAGGCACACTGAGGCACACTGAGGCACACTGAGGCACACTGAGGCACACTGAGGCACACTGAGGCACACTGAGGCACACTGAGGCACACTGAGGCACACTGAGGCACACTGAGGCACACTGAGGCACACTGAGGCACACTGAGGCACACTGAGGCACACTGAGGCACACTGAGGCACACTGAGGCACACTGAGGCACACTGAGGCACACTGAGGCACACTGAGGCACACTGAGGCACACTGAGGCACACTGAGGCACACTGAGGCACACTGAGGCACACTGAGGCACACTGAGGCACACTGAGGCACACTGAGGCACACTGAGGCACACTGAGGCACACTGAGGCACACTGAGGCACACTGAGGCACACTGAGGCACACTGAGGCACACTGAGGCACACTGAGGCACACTGAGGCACACTGAGGCACACTGAGGCACACTGAGGCACACTGAGGCACACTGAGGCACACTGAGGCACACTGAGGCACACTGAGGCACACTGAGGCACACTGAGGCACACTGAGGCACACTGAGGCACACTGAGGCACACTGAGGCACACTGAGGCACACTGAGGCACACTGAGGCACACTGAGGCACACTGAGGCACACTGAGGCACACTGAGGCACACTGAGGCACACTGAGGCACACTGAGGCACACTGAGGCACACTGAGGCACACTGAGGCACACTGAGGCACACTGAGGCACACTGAGGCACACTGAGGCACACTGAGGCACACTGAGGCACACTGAGGCACACTGAGGCACACTGAGGCACACTGAGGCACACTGAGGCACACTGAGGCACACTGAGGCACACTGAGGCACACTGAGGCACACTGAGGCACACTGAGGCACACTGAGGCACACTGAGGCACACTGAGGCACACTGAGGCACACTGAGGCACACTGAGGCACACTGAGGCACACTGAGGCACACTGAGGCACACTGAGGCACACTGAGGCACACTGAGGCACACTGAGGCACACTGAGGCACACTGAGGCACACTGAGGCACACTGAGGCACACTGAGGCACACTGAGGCACACTGAGGCACACTGAGGCACACTGAGGCACACTGAGGCACACTGAGGCACACTGAGGCACACTGAGGCACACTGAGGCACACTGAGGCACACTGAGGCACACTGAGGCACACTGAGGCACACTGAGGCACACTGAGGCACACTGAGGCACACTGAGGCACACTGAGGCACACTGAGGCACACTGAGGCACACTGAGGCACACTGAGGCACACTGAGGCACACTGAGGCACACTGAGGCACACTGAGGCACACTGAGGCACATTCAGGCACATTAAGGCACATGCAGGTACATTCAGGCACACGCAAGCATACTCAGGCACACTCAGGCACACTCAGGCGCACTCAGGCATACTCGGGCACACTCAGACGCACTCAGGCACACGCAGGAGCACTCAGGCGCACTCAGGCACACTAAGGCACACTCAGAAATATTCAGGCATACTCAGACTCACTCAGGAAACTCAGGCCCACTCAGGCACACTCAGGCACACTTAGGCGCACATAAAAACACTCAGTCACACTCAGGCACACTCAGGAACACTCAAGCACACTCAGGCACACTCAGGCACACTCAGGCACACTCAGGCACACTCAGGCACACTCAGGCACACTCAGGCACACTCAGGCACACTCAGGGACACTCAAGCACACTCAAGCACACTCAGGCATACTCAGGAATACACACGCACACTCAGGCACACTCAGAAACACACAGGCATACTCAGGCACACTCAGGCACACTCAGGATACTCAGGCGCACTCAGGCACACTTAGGCGCACTCAGGCACACTTAGGCACACTCAGACATACTCAGGCACACTGAGGCACATTCAGGCACACGCAAGCATACTCAGGCACACTCAGGCACACTCAGGATACTCAGGCGCACTCAGGCACACTTAGGCGCACTCAGGCACACTTAGGCACACTCAGACATACTCAGGCACACTGAGGCACATTCAGGCACACGCAAGCATACTCAGGCACACTCAGGCACACTCAGGATACTCAGGCGCACTCAGGCACACTTAGGCGCACTCAGGCACACTTAGGCACACTCAGACATACTCAGGCACACTGAGGCACATTCAGGCACACGCAAGCATACTCAGGCACACTCAGGCACACTCAGGATACTCAGGCGCACTCAGGCACACTTAGGCGCACTCAGGCACACTTAGGCACACTCAGACATACTCAGGCACACTGAGGCACATTCAGGCACACGCAAGCATACTCAGGCACACTCAGGCACACTCAGGATACTCAGGCGCACTCAGGCACACTTAGGCGCACTCAGGCACACTTAGGCACACTCAGACATACTCAGGCACACTGAGGCACATTCAGGCACACGCAAGCATACTCAGGCACACTCAGGCACACTCAGGATACTCAGGCGCACTCAGGCACACTTAGGCGCACTCAGGCACACTTAGGCACACTCAGACATACTCAGGCACACTGAGGCACATTCAGGCACACGCAAGCATACTCAGGCACACTCAGGCACACTCAGGATACTCAGGCGCACTCAGGCACACTTAGGCGCACTCAGGCACACTTAGGCACACTCAGACATACTCAGGCACACTGAGGCACATTCAGGCACACGCAAGCATACTCAGGCACACTCAGGCACACTCAGGATACTCAGGCGCACTCAGGCACACTTAGGCGCACTCAGGCACACTTAGGCACACTCAGACATACTCAGGCACACTGAGGCACATTCAGGCACACGCAAGCATACTCAGGCACACTCAGGCACACTCAGGATACTCAGGCGCACTCAGGCACACTTAGGCGCACTCAGGCACACTTAGGCACACTCAGACATACTCAGGCACACTGAGGCACATTCAGGCACACGCAAGCATACTCAGGCACACTCAGGCACACTCAGGATACTCAGGCGCACTCAGGCACACTTAGGCGCACTCAGGCACACTTAGGCACACTCAGACATACTCAGGCACACTGAGGCACATTCAGGCACACGCAAGCATACTCAGGCACACTCAGGCACACTCAGGATACTCAGGCGCACTCAGGCACACTTAGGCGCACTCAGGCACACTTAGGCACACTCAGACATACTCAGGCACACTGAGGCACATTCAGGCACACGCAAGCATACTCAGGCACACTCAGGCACACTCAGGATACTCAGGCGCACTCAGGCACACTTAGGCGCACTCAGGCACACTTAGGCACACTCAGACATACTCAGGCACACTGAGGCACATTCAGGCACACGCAAGCATACTCAGGCACACTCAGGCACACTCAGGATACTCAGGCGCACTCAGGCACACTTAGGCGCACTCAGGCACACTTAGGCACACTCAGACATACTCAGGCACACTGAGGCACATTCAGGCACACGCAAGCATACTCAGGCACACTCAGGCACACTCAGGATACTCAGGCGCACTCAGGCACACTTAGGCGCACTCAGGCACACTTAGGCACACTCAGACATACTCAGGCACACTGAGGCACATTCAGGCACACGCAAGCATACTCAGGCACACTCAGGCACACTCAGGATACTCAGGCGCACTCAGGCACACTTAGGCGCACTCAGGCACACTTAGGCACACTCAGACATACTCAGGCACACTGAGGCACATTCAGGCACACGCAAGCATACTCAGGCACACTCAGGCACACTCAGGATACTCAGGCGCACTCAGGCACACTTAGGCGCACTCAGGCACACTTAGGCACACTCAGACATACTCAGGCACACTGAGGCACATTCAGGCACACGCAAGCATACTCAGGCACACTCAGGCACACTCAGGATACTCAGGCGCACTCAGGCACACTTAGGCGCACTCAGGCACACTTAGGCACACTCAGACATACTCAGGCACACTGAGGCACATTCAGGCACACGCAAGCATACTCAGGCACACTCAGGCACACTCAGGATACTCAGGCGCACTCAGGCACACTTAGGCGCACTCAGGCACACTTAGGCACACTCAGACATACTCAGGCACACTGAGGCACATTCAGGCACACGCAAGCATACTCAGGCACACTCAGGCACACTCAGGATACTCAGGCGCACTCAGGCACACTTAGGCGCACTCAGGCACACTTAGGCACACTCAGACATACTCAGGCACACTGAGGCACATTCAGGCACACGCAAGCATACTCAGGCACACTCAGGCACACTCAGGATACTCAGGCGCACTCAGGCACACTTAGGCGCACTCAGGCACACTTAGGCACACTCAGACATACTCAGGCACACTGAGGCACATTCAGGCACACGCAAGCATACTCAGGCACACTCAGGCACACTCAGGATACTCAGGCGCACTCAGGCGCACTCAGGCAATCTCAGGCACACTCAGGCAAACTCAGGCGCACTTAAAACCACTCAGGCACACTCAGGCGCACTTAGGCGCACTCAGGCACACTCAGGCACATTCAGGCACACGCAGGAGCACTCACGCGCACTCAGGCACACTCAGGCACACTCAGGCACACTCAGGCATACTCAGGCACACTCAGGTGCACTCAGGCACACTCAGGCACATTCAGGCACACTCAGGCACACTCAGGTACACTCAGACACACTCATGCACAATCAGGCATACTCAGGCACACTCAAGAGCGCTAAAAATCACTCAGGCACATTCAGGCACACTCAGACGTACTCAGGCACACTCAGGCGCATTCAGGCACACTCAGGCACACTCAGGCGTACCCAGGCGCACTCAGGCACACTCAGGCGTGTCGGAAATGTGTGCTCTCTGACTTGGATTCTTCTTACGGAAGGGCCTCGGATAATCCAAGAAGAGGTCAAGGTCATCTCTTGTGAGAGAAGAACAAATAAACGGTCCAACGGTCAATTGCGAACCATTACCGACCAAAGTGACGACGAGTCACTCGCGTCCGTCTAGCAAACAAGCCGTTGCTTTTGTGACTTTTGTCCTGTTTACTTGTATCTATTGAGGATGTTCATTCCCTCCAAAACTGAACCAGAACAGTTAAACCCATCCTGTTCCCTTTGGTTCCGTGGCTTCGCCACCGTGCTCTCGCTCTGATCACTCTTCTCTCCTACCGTCCTCATTCACCACTCCCAGCACACCCCTTGCTTCGTCACTCTTGATCCTTCGTCCAATCTTAGCACATCACTCGCTTCGCTCTCGTGCTCTCTCGCTGCCCTCTGTCTACCTCGGAGCTCGGCGTCTCGGCTCTCTCAAGGTCTTGTGACTAACTCCTTGGGACCGGCCTCGCTTCTCTGACTCCGTCACTTTTCTAACAAGCTCCTCCATGCATCAGTGCTTGTGCTCGCTTCTTCTCTTGCTGTCCTCGCACACTGCAATTTTCTGACATGGTATCAGAGCATCAGGCAACATCACCTGGTGCCCCGTGACCGAGTCATCACTCTGCCGCCACCACTGCTGCTCTTCTCGCATCTGCACTCCTCCGGCGCCGTCACCACCACTTCGCTTCTCTCTGCTTCACCAGCAGTTGACATCCGCAGCACTGCTTGAAGTGCTCCTCACGCTGAAGCAACGTCTCGTCATCCTGAGACAGCCCTGCATCCATTCCGCGCCTGTAGCCAACACTTGGTGACTTGTCGACCACAACAGCCGCAAGTAGCTCCCGAGCCGCCGCCTGAAGTCACCTTCCTGGAAGGTTCCTATCGCTCGCCACCTATTGCCCTTCATCTCCTCAGCCTCCGCAAGCACCTCCGCCCTTCTCCTCTCTCCTCATCCGCCTCATCTGCTTCCTCTACTCCATCATCTTCAGCCTGCTCGCACCGCCTTCTTGTGCCGCCTTCTCGCGTCGTCAACAGCAGCAGTGTAACCCCGCCGTCAGGACATCCGACACCACCAGTCTTCCTGGTCCCACTGCGAGCCAACTGGGGAACAAGCCGTCACTCTCCTGGCATCAGCGGACCAGTGTCCCTGCTCGCCGCATGACTTCCTCTGCTGCAACCGACATCCTCTAGCTGCCAGGATATCGGACACCACCAGTCTCCCTGCCTGTCGGTCTCAGGCCAACTAGGGAACAAGCCGTCTCTCTCCTGAAAGCAGAGTACTTGGTTGCCTTGTTCGTGCTTCTCACAGCACCGCCATTCTCTCCCTGCTGCGACCTCCATCCTCCGCCTTTGCCACGCCCTTGTCATCTTCGCCAGCTTCCCTTCCTTCATCTTCGTGTCATCTTCACCCTCATTTGCTGTCTTAAGTCCTCATTATCTCTGCTCCAGTCCCACCTCAGCTTCATGTGCCTCCTTCGAATCGTCCTTCCTCATCAGCTTCATCCTTGCCATCATCCGCATTACTCTTCAGCGCACGTGGTTCCGCCCCTGTACCCACTCAAAACATCAATTGTTTCTCCACTTCCGCATCGTTCTCTGCTCGGCACAAGGATGTGCCCAGTCGCATCACCCCTTCCGCGACGACCTGCGTCCATGCAGAAACTGCTTGTAGCGCACGCGGCTCACCCTTGTGCCCACTCCATTCTCATTTTCGTCTCCTCATCAGCTATCATCAGCATCTGTGGCCAGCACAAGGACCTGCACGAGCTAGCTGCATGCTTCGCAGCAGCCTGCACCCACGCAGGCAACATATTTCCTCGCGGCGCGTTGGCTCTCTCCTTCCCCTTGCCGCATTCTATCCCTCTATTAAAACAACGCACGTGGTTTCGTCCCTGCACCCACTCACATCATCTATCGTTTCTCCGCCTCCGCTTTCATCTTCGGCTCGGCATAAGGAACCGCTCGGTCGCATCGCCTGCTCTGCGATGACCCGCGCCCACGCCGACGCTTCCACAGCACACGTGGTTTTGCCCCTGCACTCACTCCATCATCCATCATTTCTCCGCCATCGTCTACTTCCGCATTACTCTCCGCTCGGCACAAGGATCCGCCCGGTCACAAAGCCCGTTTCGCGACGACCTGCACCCACGCTGAAACTTCCTGCAGCACACGAGGTTCCACCCCTGCGTCCATCAGTCCTCAACAGATCTCTTCCTCCTCATCATTCGCTCAGCAAGGATCTGGCCGTTCAAACTGATCTTCAACGCACAAGGTTTACTCTTGCACCTAGCTCCTCCTCTCATCAGCCCTCAACCACAGATCATCTCATCAAATCGTTGCCTTCCAGTGACCTTCATCGCCAAAAGACCTCCCCTCCCAGAATATCCGCCACTCGTCAACACTACCACCAGCACCTATGGGCCGGTCAACTTCTCCTCCTTCCCGCGTCACTTCCTCACACAATGTGAGGATCTGATACTCATTGCAAGTGGAGCAACAAACATTCTACAGTGGTTGCAAGGCTTCTGTAACCTCTTCCACCTCTGCTACATCAAAGGCATCCCAGTCTCCTACACCCTCCAACACTACCCTCTCTACAAAGGAGGCGGACGCTTCTCTACAAACTTCCGCTCCATGCTGGTGCCCTTTGTGGAGGAAGAAATTGGAGGAGCTCTACTCAGCATCGCTGCTCCCATCTTCCATCCCCTCATTCGCAAACGCAAATACACCCTCAGCAAAATGTGGAGAGACCTACTTCACGCATGCTGTTGTCCCATTCCTCCGCCAGCCCACGAACCACCAAGACTTCAACACTGCCGAGTAGTATCGTCTGCTCGAATCCGACTGGTTCGTGACTGCTACAAGGACACCTCCCGCGGACCATACTCACGGTCAACAAGTGCCCTGGTGGACCCAAGGAGGAAGCCAACCTTACAAGAATAAAGTCAGATTCAGGGACGGTGTCGGAAATGTGTGCTCTCTGACATCGATTCTTGTTGCGGAAGGGCCTCGGATAATCCAAGAAGAGGTCCAGGTCATCTCTTGTGAGAGAAGAACAAATAAACGGTCCAACGGTCCCCTGCAAACTGTTACCGACCAAAGTGACGATGAGTCAGTCGAGTCCGGCTAGCGAAGAAGCCATTGCTTTTGTGGATTTTTTCCTGTTTACTTGTATATATGGAGGATGTTCATTCTCTCCAAAACTTAACCAGAACAGTTCTACCCATCCTGTTCCCTTTGGTTCCACGGCTTCGCCGCTGTGCTCTCGCTCTGCTCGCTCTTCTCTCCTACCGTCCTCGTTCACAGCTCCCAGCTCACTCCTCGCTTCGTCACTCTTGATCCTTCGCCCAATCTCAGTACATCACTCGCTTCGCTCTCGTGCTCTCTTGCTGCCCTCTGTCTACCTCAGAGCTCCGGCGTCTCGGCTCTCTCAAGGTCTTGTGACTAACTCCTTGGGACCGGCCTCGTCTCTCTGACTCCATCACTTTGCTAACAAGCCCCTGCATGCATCAGTGCTTTTGCTCGCTTCTTCTCTTGCCGTCCTTGCACACTGAAATTTTCTGACAAGGCGCACTCAGGCACGCTCAGGCACACTCAGGCACACTCAGGCACACTCAGGCACACTCAGGCACACTCAGGCACACTCAGGCACACGCAGGCACAGTCAGGCACACTCAGGCGCGCTCAAAAACACTTAGGCACACTCAGGCACACTCAGGCGCACTCAAGCACACTCTGGCACACTCAAGCACACTCAAGCATGCTCAGGCGCACTCAAGCACACTTAGGCACACTCAGGCACACTCAGGCATACTCAGGCACGCTCAGGCACACTCAGGCACACTCAGGCACACTGAGGCACACTGAGGCACACTCAGGCACACTCAGGCACACTCACGCGCACTCAGGCGCACTCAGGCACACTCAGGCACACGCAGGCACAGTCAGGCACACTCAGGCGCGCTCAAAAACACTTAGGCACACTCAGGCACACTCAGGCGCACTCAAGCACACTCTGGCACACTCAAGCACACTCAAGCATGCTCAGGCGCACTCAAGCACACTTAGGCACACTCAGGCACACTCAGGCATACTCAGGCACGCTCAGGCACACTCAGGCACACTCAGGCACACTGAGGCACACTGAGGCACACTCAGGCACACTCAGGCACACTCACGCGCACTCAGGCGCACTCAGGCACACTCAGGCACACGCAGGCACAGTCAGGCACACTCAGGCGCGCTCAAAAACACTTAGGCACACTCAGGCACACTCAGGCGCACTCAAGCACACTCTGGCACACTCAAGCACACTCAAGCATGCTCAGGCGCACTCAAGCACACTTAGGCACACTCAGGCACACTCAGGCATACTCAGGCACGCTCAGGCACACTCAGGCACACTCAGGCACACTGAGGCACACTGAGGCACACTCAGGCACACTCAGGCACACTCACGCGCACTCAGGCGCACTCAGGCACACTCAGGCACACGCAGGCACAGTCAGGCACACTCAGGCGCGCTCAAAAACACTTAGGCACACTCAGGCACACTCAGGCGCACTCAAGCACACTCTGGCACACTCAAGCACACTCAAGCATGCTCAGGCGCACTCAAGCACACTTAGGCACACTCAGGCACACTCAGGCATACTCAGGCACGCTCAGGCACACTCAGGCACACTCAGGCACACTGAGGCACACTGAGGCACACTCAGGCACACTCAGGCACACTCACGCGCACTCAGGCGCACTCAGGCACACTCAGGCACACGCAGGCACAGTCAGGCACACTCAGGCGCGCTCAAAAACACTTAGGCACACTCAGGCACACTCAGGCGCACTCAAGCACACTCTGGCACACTCAAGCACACTCAAGCATGCTCAGGCGCACTCAAGCACACTTAGGCACACTCAGGCACACTCAGGCATACTCAGGCACGCTCAGGCACACTCAGGCACACTCAGGCACACTGAGGCACACTGAGGCACACTCAGGCACACTCAGGCACACTCACGCGCACTCAGGCGCACTCAGGCACACTCAGGCACACGCAGGCACAGTCAGGCACACTCAGGCGCGCTCAAAAACACTTAGGCACACTCAGGCACACTCAGGCGCACTCAAGCACACTCTGGCACACTCAAGCACACTCAAGCATGCTCAGGCGCACTCAAGCACACTTAGGCACACTCAGGCACACTCAGGCATACTCAGGCACGCTCAGGCACACTCAGGCACACTCAGGCACACTGAGGCACACTGAGGCACACTCAGGCACACTCAGGCACACTCACGCGCACTCAGGCGCACTCAGGCACACTCAGGCACACGCAGGCACACTCAGGCACACTCAGGCACACTCAGGCACACTCAGGCACACTCAGGCACACTCAGGCGAACTCAGGCGCACTCAGGCACATTCAGGCACACTCAAGCACACTCAGGAAAACTCAGGCACACTCAGGCACACTGAGGCACGCTCGAAAATACTCGCGCACACTCGGGTACACTCAGGCGCACACAGGCACACTCAGGCACACTCAGGCGCACTCAGGCACACTCATGCGCACCCATGCGCACTCAGGAACACTCAAGCGCACTCAGGCGCACTCAGGAACACTCCGGCGCACTCAGGTACACTCAAGGACACTCAGTCAAACTCAGGCACACTCAGGCACACTCAGGCGCACTCAGGCGCACTGAGGTAAACTCGGGCACACTCAGGCACACTCAGGCATACTCATGCACACTCAGTCTCACTCAGGCGCACTCAGGTGCACTCAGGCAAACTCAGGTACACTCAGGAAATCTCAGGCACACTAGGGCACACTCAGGCAAACTCAGGCGCGCTCAAAAACACTCAGGCACAGTCAGGCACACTCAGGCACACTCACGCGCACTCAGGCACACTCAAGAGCACTCAGGCACACTCAGGCACACTCAGGCACCCTCAGGCGCACTCAGGCATACCCTGACCGACTCAAACACACTCAGGCACACTTAAGCCCACTCAGGCGCACTCAGGAATACTGAGGCACACTCAGGCACCCTCAGGCGCACTCAGGCATACCCTGACCGACTCAAACACACTCAGGCACACTTAAGCCCACTCAGGCGCACTCAGGAATACTGAGGCACACTCAGGCACCCTCAGGCGCACTCAGGCATACCCTGACCGACTCAAACACACTCAGGCACACTTAAGCCCACTCAGGCGCACTCAGGAATACTGAGGCACACTCAGGCACCCTCAGGCGCACTCAGGCATACCCTGACCGACTCAAACACACTCAGGCACACTTAAGCCCACTCAGGCGCACTCAGGAATACTGAGGCACACTCAGGCACCCTCAGGCGCACTCAGGCATACCCTGACCGACTCAAACACACTCAGGCACACTTAAGCCCACTCAGGCGCACTCAGGAATACTGAGGCACACTCAGGCACCCTCAGGCGCACTCAGGCATACCCTGACCGACTCAAACACACTCAGGCACACTTAAGCCCACTCAGGCGCACTCAGGAATACTGAGGCACACTCAGGCACCCTCAGGCGCACTCAGGCATACCCTGACCGACTCAAACACACTCAGGCACACTTAAGCCCACTCAGGCGCACTCAGGAATACTGAGGCACACTCAGGCACCCTCAGGCGCACTCAGGCATACCCTGACCGACTCAAACACACTCAGGCACACTTAAGCCCACTCAGGCGCACTCAGGAATACTGAGGCACACTCAGGCACCCTCAGGCGCACTCAGGCATACCCTGACCGACTCAAACACACTCAGGCACACTTAAGCCCACTCAGGCGCACTCAGGAATACTGAGGCACACTCAGGCACCCTCAGGCGCACTCAGGCATACCCTGACCGACTCAAACACACTCAGGCACACTTAAGCCCACTCAGGCGCACTCAGGAATACTGAGGCACACTCAGGCACCCTCAGGCGCACTCAGGCATACCCTGACCGACTCAAACACACTCAGGCACACTTAAGCCCACTCAGGCGCACTCAGGAATACTGAGGCACACTCAGGCACCCTCAGGCGCACTCAGGCATACCCTGACCGACTCAAACACACTCAGGCACACTTAAGCCCACTCAGGCGCACTCAGGAATACTGAGGCACACTCAGGCACCCTCAGGCACACTCAGGCGCACTGAGGCACACTCAGGCACACTCACGCGCACTCAGGCACACTCAGGCCCACTCACGCACACTCAGGCACACTCAGGAATACTCAGGCACACTCAGGGACACTCAGGCACACTCAGGCACACTCAGGCGCACTCAGGCGCACTCAGGAACACTCAGGCACACTCAGGCACACTCAGGCACACTCAGGCAATCTCAAGCACGCTCAAAAACACTCAGGCACACTCAGGTACACTCAGGCACACCCAGGCGCACTCAGGCACACTCAGGTGCACTCAAGCACACCCAGGCATAGTCAGGAACACCAAGGCACATTCAGGCACACTCATGCACACTCAGGCACAATCAGACACACTCGGGCACACTCAGGCACACTCAGGCACACTGAGCCACATACAGGGACACACATGCGCACTCAGGCGTACTCAGGCGCACTCAGGAACACTCAGGCACACTCAGGCAAACTCAGGCACACTCAGGCACACTCACGCACACTCATGCACACTCAGGCAAACTCAGGCACACTCAGGCACACTCAAGCACACTCAGGCACGCTCAAAAACACTCGGGCACACTTAGGCACCCTCAGGAACACTCAGGCTCACTTACGCGCACACAGGCGCACTCAGGCACACTCAGGCGCACTTTGGCACACTCAGGCGCACTCAGATACACTCAAGCACACACAGGCACACTCAGGCACACTCAGGCACACGCAGGCACACTCAGGCGCACTCAGGCACACTCAGGCACACTCAGGCACACTCAGGAACACTCACGCACACTCAGGCACACTCAGGCACACTCAGGCGCACTCAAGCACACTCAGGCACACACAGGCGCACTAAGGCACACTGAGGCACACTCAGACGCACTCAGGCACACCCAGGCATAGTCAGGAACACCAAGGCACATTCAGGCACACTCATGCACACTCAGGCACAATCAGACACACTCGGGCACACTCAGGCACACTCAGGCACACTGAGCCACATACAGGGACACGCAGGCGCACTCAGGCGCACTCAGGCAAACTCAGGCACACTCAGGCACACTCACACACACTCATGCACACTCAGGCAAACTCAGGCACACTCAGACACACTCAGGCACACTCATGCACGCTAGAAAACACTCGGGCACACTAAGGCACCCTCTGGCACCCTCAGGCACACTCACGCGCACACAGGCACACTCAGGCACACTCAGGCGCACTCAGGTACACTCAGGCGCACTCATATACACTCAGGCACACACAGGCACACTCAGGCACACTCAGGTACACTCAGGCACACTCAGGCACACTCAGGCGCACTCAGGCGCACTCAGGCACACTCAGGCACACTCAGGCGCACTGAGGCACACTCAGGCACACTCAGGCACACTCAAGCACACTCAGGCGCACTCAGGCGCATTCAGGCACACTCAGGCGCACTCAAGCACACTCAGGCACACACAGGCGCACTCAGGCACACTCAGGCACACTCAAGCGTACTCAGGCACACTCAGGCACCCTCAGGCACACTCAGGCACACTCAGGCACACTCACGCATACACAAGCGCACTCAGGCACACTCAGGCGCACTCAGGCACACTCAGGCACTCTCAGGCACACTCAGGCTCACTCAGGCACACTCGGGCACACTCAGGCACACTCAGGCACACTCAGCCACATACAAGGACATGGAGGCGCACTCAGGCGTACTCCGGCGCACTCAGGCACACTCAGGCACACTCAGGCGCACTGAGGCACACTCAGGCACACTCAGGCACACTCAAGCACACTCAGGCGCACTCAGGCGCATTCAGGCACACTCAGGCGCACTCAAGCACACTCAGGCACACACAGGCGCACTCAGGCACACTCAGGCACACTCAAGCGTACTCAGGCACACTCAGGCACCCTCAGGCACACTCAGGCACACTCAGGCACACTCACGCATACACAAGCGCACTCAGGCACACTCAGGCGCACTCAGGCACACTCAGGCACTCTCAGGCACACTCAGGCTCACTCAGGCACACTCGGGCACACTCAGGCACACTCAGGCACACTCAGCCACATACAAGGACATGGAGGCGCACTCAGGCGTACTCCGGCGCACTCAGGCACACTCAGGCACACTCAGGCGCACTGAGGCACACTCAGGCACACTCAGGCACACTCAAGCACACTCAGGCGCACTCAGGCGCATTCAGGCACACTCAGGCGCACTCAAGCACACTCAGGCACACACAGGCGCACTCAGGCACACTCAGGCACACTCAAGCGTACTCAGGCACACTCAGGCACCCTCAGGCACACTCAGGCACACTCAGGCACACTCAGGCGCACTGAGGCAAACTCAGGCACACTCAGGCACACTCAAGCACACTCAGGCACACTCAGGCACACTCAATCTCACTCAGGCTCACTCAGGTGCGCTTAGCCAAACTCAGGCACACTCAGGCAAACTCAGGTACAATCAGCCACACTCAGGAAAACTCAGGCGCGCTCAAAAACACTCAGACAAACTCAGGCACACTCAGGCACACTCAGGCGTACTGAGGCACACTCAGGCGCACTCAGGCACAATCAGGCACACTCAGGCACAATCAGGCGCACTCAGGCACACTCTGGCACACTCAGGCACACTCCGGTACACTCAGGCACAGTCAGGCCCACTCAGGCACACTTAAGGGTGCACACAGGTTCGAGGAACCGCGGTTCCGGAACCGCGGTTCCGGTTCCAGAACCGGAACCGCGGTTCCGGTTCCAAGATTCTGGAACCGGCCAGGAACCGCGGTTCCTGAACCCAGGTCTATGGAGGGAATAACGAGTGGGGAGGGAGGGTTTTTTTGGCCTTACTTGCTAATGTGGCATCCTTGGAGGCCATGTGAGCACTCCAATCATGTATCCACATACAATAGAGTAGTGTTAAAGGGCTTTTTCCTTATTTTTGTTGAAGGAAACATGATGGTGGGAGCTGATCATGCTTCATATTCCTTGCGTATGAGGGGAAATTTGGTGGAACCGTGACTAGAACCGCAGTTCCATGAGGAACCGCGGTTCCGGAACCGGAACCGCGGTTCCGGTTCTGAGCAGGAACCGGAACCGCGGTTCCGGTTCCATTCTGAGAACCGCGGTTCCGTACCGGTGTGCAGCCTTAGGCACACTCAGGCGCACTCAGGCACACTCAGGTACACTCAGGCACACTCAGGCACACTCATGCACACTCAGACACACTCAGGCACACTCAGGCACACTCAGGCATACTCAGGCGCGCTCAAAAACACTCAGGCGCACTCAGGCACACTCAGGCGCACTCAGGCGCACTCAGGCACACTCAGGCACACTCAAGCGCACTCAGGCACACTCAGGCACACTCAGGCGCACTTAGGCGCACTCAGGCACATTCAGGCACACTCAGGCACACTCAGGAAAGCTTAGGCACACTCAGGCACACTGAGGTGCGCTCGAAAATACTCGGGCACACTCAGGTACACTCAGGCGCACTCAGGCACATTCAGGCACACTCAGGCACACTCAGGAAAGCTTAGGCACACTCAGGCACACTGAGGTGCGCTCGAAAATACTCGGGCACACTCAGGTACACTCAGGCGCACTCAGGCACATTCAGGCACACTCAGGCACACTCAGGAAAGCTTAGGCACACTCAGGCACACTGAGGTGCGCTCGAAAATACTCGGGCACACTCAGGTACACTCAGGCGCACTCAGGCACATTCAGGCACACTCAGGCACACTCAGGAAAGCTTAGGCACACTCAGGCACACTGAGGTGCGCTCGAAAATACTCGGGCACACTCAGGTACACTCAGGCGCACTCAGGCACATTCAGGCACACTCAGGCACACTCAGGAAAGCTTAGGCACACTCAGGCACACTGAGGTGCGCTCGAAAATACTCGGGCACACTCAGGTACACTCAGGCGCACTCAGGCACATTCAGGCACACTCAGGCACACTCAGGAAAGCTTAGGCACACTCAGGCACACTGAGGTGCGCTCGAAAATACTCGGGCACACTCAGGTACACTCAGGCGCACTCAGGCACATTCAGGCACACTCAGGCACACTCAGGAAAGCTTAGGCACACTCAGGCACACTGAGGTGCGCTCGAAAATACTCGGGCACACTCAGGTACACTCAGGCGCACTCAGGCACATTCAGGCACACTCAGGCACACTCAGGAAAGCTTAGGCACACTCAGGCACACTGAGGTGCGCTCGAAAATACTCGGGCACACTCAGGTACACTCAGGCGCACACAGGCACATTCAGGCACACTCAGGCGCACTCAGGCACACTCATGCACACCCATGCACACTCAAGAACACTCAGGCGCACTCAGGCGCACTCAGGAACACTCCGGCACACTCAGGTACACTCAGGGACACTCAGTCAAACTCAGGCACACTCAGGCACACTCAGACGCACTCAGGCGCACTAAGGTAAACTCGGCCACACTCGGGCACACTTAGGCATACTCATGCACACTCATTCTCACTCAGGCGCACTCAGGTGCACTCAGGCAAACTCAGGTACACTCAGGAAAGCTCAGGCACACTACGGCACACTCTGGCAAACTCAGGCGCGCTCAAAAACACTCAGGCACAGTCAGGCACACTCAGGCACACTTAGGCGCACTCAGGCACACTCAGGAGCACTTAGGCACACTCAGGCACACTCAGGCGTACTCAGGCACACTCAGGCACACTCAAGCACACTCAGGCGCACTCAGGCACACTTAGGCACACTCAGGGGCGCTTGAAAACACTCGGGCACACTCAAGTACACTCGGGCACACAGAGGCGCACTCAGGCACACTCAAGCGCACTCAGGCGCACTCACGCACACTCAGGCACACTCAGGCACACGCAGGCGTACTCAAGCACACTCAGGCACACTCAAGCGTACTCAGGCACACTCAGGCACACTCAAGCACACTCAGGCGCACTCAGGCACACTTAGGCACACTCAGGGGCGCTTGAAAACACTCGGGCACACTCAAGTACACTCGGGCACACAGAGGCGCACTCAGGCACACTCAAGCGCACTCAGGCGCACTCACGCACACTCAGGCACACTCAGGCACACGCAGGCGTACTCAAGCACACTCAGGCACACTCAAGCGTACTCAGGCACACTCAGGCACACTCAAGCACACTCAGGCGCACTCAGGCACACTTAGGCACACTCAGGGGCGCTTGAAAACACTCGGGCACACTCAAGTACACTCGGGCACACAGAGGCGCACTCAGGCACACTCAAGCGCACTCAGGCGCACTCACGCACACTCAGGCACACTCAGGCACACGCAGGCGTACTCAAGCACACTCAGGCACACTCAAGCGTACTCAGGCACACTCAGGCACACTCAAGCACACTCAGGCGCACTCAGGCACACTTAGGCACACTCAGGGGCGCTTGAAAACACTCGGGCACACTCAAGTACACTCGGGCACACAGAGGCGCACTCAGGCACACTCAAGCGCACTCAGGCGCACTCACGCACACTCAGGCACACTCAGGCACACGCAGGCGTACTCAAGCACACTCAGGCACACTCAAGCGTACTCAGGCACACTCAGGCACACTCAAGCACACTCAGGCGCACTCAGGCACACTTAGGCACACTCAGGGGCGCTTGAAAACACTCGGGCACACTCAAGTACACTCGGGCACACAGAGGCGCACTCAGGCACACTCAAGCGCACTCAGGCGCACTCACGCACACTCAGGCACACTCAGGCACACGCAGGCGTACTCAAGCACACTCAGGCACACTCAAGCGTACTCAGGCACACTCAGGCACACTCAAGCACACTCAGGCGCACTCAGGCACACTTAGGCACACTCAGGGGCGCTTGAAAACACTCGGGCACACTCAAGTACACTCGGGCACACAGAGGCGCACTCAGGCACACTCAAGCGCACTCAGGCGCACTCACGCACACTCAGGCACACTCAGGCACACGCAGGCGTACTCAAGCACACTCAGGCACACTCAAGCGTACTCAGGCACACTCAGGCACACTCAAGCACACTCAGGCGCACTCAGGCACACTTAGGCACACTCAGGGGCGCTTGAAAACACTCGGGCACACTCAAGTACACTCGGGCACACAGAGGCGCACTCAGGCACACTCAAGCGCACTCAGGCGCACTCACGCACACTCAGGCACACTCAGGCACACGCAGGCGTACTCAAGCACACTCAGGCACACTCAAGCGTACTCAGGCACACTCAGGCACACTCAAGCACACTCAGGCGCACTCAGGCACACTTAGGCACACTCAGGGGCGCTTGAAAACACTCGGGCACACTCAAGTACACTCGGGCACACAGAGGCGCACTCAGGCACACTCAAGCGCACTCAGGCGCACTCACGCACACTCAGGCACACTCAGGCACACGCAGGCGTACTCAAGCACACTCAGGCACACTCAAGCGTACTCAGGCACACTCAGGCACACTCAAGCACACTCAGGCGCACTCAGGCACACTTAGGCACACTCAGGGGCGCTTGAAAACACTCGGGCACACTCAAGTACACTCGGGCACACAGAGGCGCACTCAGGCACACTCAAGCGCACTCAGGCGCACTCACGCACACTCAGGCACACTCAGGCACACGCAGGCGTACTCAAGCACACTCAGGCACACTCAAGCGTACTCAGGCACACTCAGGCACACTCAAGCACACTCAGGCGCACTCAGGCACACTTAGGCACACTCAGGGGCGCTTGAAAACACTCGGGCACACTCAAGTACACTCGGGCACACAGAGGCGCACTCAGGCACACTCAAGCGCACTCAGGCGCACTCACGCACACTCAGGCACACTCAGGCACACGCAGGCGTACTCAAGCACACTCAGGCACACTCAAGCGTACTCAGGCACACTCAGGCACACTCAAGCACACTCAGGCGCACTCAGGCACACTTAGGCACACTCAGGGGCGCTTGAAAACACTCGGGCACACTCAAGTACACTCGGGCACACAGAGGCGCACTCAGGCACACTCAAGCGCACTCAGGCGCACTCACGCACACTCAGGCACACTCAGGCACACGCAGGCGTACTCAAGCACACTCAGGCACACTCAAGCGTACTCAGGCACACTCAGGCACACTCAAGCACACTCAGGCGCACTCAGGCACACTTAGGCACACTCAGGGGCGCTTGAAAACACTCGGGCACACTCAAGTACACTCGGGCACACAGAGGCGCACTCAGGCACACTCAAGCGCACTCAGGCGCACTCACGCACACTCAGGCACACTCAGGCACACGCAGGCGTACTCAAGCACACTCAGGCACACTCAAGCGTACTCAGGCACACTCAGGCACACTCAAGCACACTCAGGCGCACTCAGGCACACTTAGGCACACTCAGGGGCGCTTGAAAACACTCGGGCACACTCAAGTACACTCGGGCACACAGAGGCGCACTCAGGCACACTCAAGCGCACTCAGGCGCACTCACGCACACTCAGGCACACTCAGGCACACGCAGGCGTACTCAAGCACACTCAGGCACACTCAAGCGTACTCAGGCACACTCAGGCACACTCAAGCACACTCAGGCGCACTCAGGCACACTTAGGCACACTCAGGGGCGCTTGAAAACACTCGGGCACACTCAAGTACACTCGGGCACACAGAGGCGCACTCAGGCACACTCAAGCGCACTCAGGCGCACTCACGCACACTCAGGCACACTCAGGCACACGCAGGCGTACTCAAGCACACTCAGGCACACTCAAGCGTACTCAGGCACACTCAGGCACACTCAAGCACACTCAGGCGCACTCAGGCACACTTAGGCACACTCAGGGGCGCTTGAAAACACTCGGGCACACTCAAGTACACTCGGGCACACAGAGGCGCACTCAGGCACACTCAAGCGCACTCAGGCGCACTCACGCACACTCAGGCACACTCAGGCACACGCAGGCGTACTCAAGCACACTCAGGCACACTCAAGCGTACTCAGGCACACTCAGGCACACTCAAGCACACTCAGGCGCACTCAGGCACACTTAGGCACACTCAGGGGCGCTTGAAAACACTCGGGCACACTCAAGTACACTCGGGCACACAGAGGCGCACTCAGGCACACTCAAGCGCACTCAGGCGCACTCACGCACACTCAGGCACACTCAGGCACACGCAGGCGTACTCAAGCACACTCAGGCACACTCAAGCGTACTCAGGCACACTCAGGCACACTCAAGCACACTCAGGCGCACTCAGGCACACTTAGGCACACTCAGGGGCGCTTGAAAACACTCGGGCACACTCAAGTACACTCGGGCACACAGAGGCGCACTCAGGCACACTCAAGCGCACTCAGGCGCACTCACGCACACTCAGGCACACTCAGGCACACGCAGGCGTACTCAAGCACACTCAGGCACACTCAAGCGTACTCAGGCACACTCAGGCACACTCAAGCACACTCAGGCGCACTCAGGCACACTTAGGCACACTCAGGGGCGCTTGAAAACACTCGGGCACACTCAAGTACACTCGGGCACACAGAGGCGCACTCAGGCACACTCAAGCGCACTCAGGCGCACTCACGCACACTCAGGCACACTCAGGCACACACAGGTACACGCAGGCGCACTCAAGCGCACTCAGGCACACTCAGGCACATTCAGGCACACTCAGGCACACTCAGGAAAACTCGGGCACACTCAGGCACACTCAGGCGCACTCAAGTGAACTCAGGCACACTTAGGCACATTCAGGCACACTCAGGCACACTCAGGAAAACTCGGGCACACTCAGGCACACTCAAGCACACTCAGGCGCGCTCGAAAACACTCGGGCACACTCAGGCGTACACAGGCACACACATGCGCACTCAGGCACACTGAGGCGCACTCACGCACACTCATGCAAACTCAGGTGCACTGAGGGGCACTCAGGCTCACTCAGGCACACTCAAGCACACTCAAGCATACTCAGGCACAATCAGGCACACTCAGGCACACTCAGGCACACTCAGGCACACTCAGGCACAATCAAGCTCACTCAGGCTCACTCAGGCACACCCAGGCATAGTCAGGAATATTGGAAATCATCGACTCCGACAAGAGTTATTCCCACTTTCTCAATAAAGGTTCAGGTCCAAGACCGAACCACCTTGACTCAACGGCCCTCGTTTAGAATGACCGTTGAACTCAACATGTCAAGGCATCCCCTAATAATGTGACATGTGTCACACGCGTCCGGCTAGCGGAAAGAAGCCATTGCTCTGCTCATTTGTCCTGTTCTGTCCTTTTATGACCGAGGATGTTCATTCCCTCGAGTTAACCAGAACAGTTCTGCTCATCCTGTTCCCCCTTGGTTCCACGGCTTCGCCGCCGTGTCTTCGCTCTGCTCGTCCCTCACACTTTCTGCCTTTGCCAACTCTCAACGCTTCGCTCCGTCACTCTCGCTCCTTCGCTCAGCTCTCACACTCCGCCAACCATCACTCCTTTTGCCAGCACTCTCTCTCATCAACCTGTCTACCTCCGATAACCCGCGTCTCAGCGTCTATCAGCTCCCGCGACTAACTCGGACCACTCTTGCCTACGTCACTCTACTGACGTACACATGCATGTTCTGATGCTTCTGCTTGCTCCTGCTGCCGCTGTTCTCGTACCTGCATTCTTCTGACATGGTATGTGAGCTTCAGGTAACATCACCTGGAGTCCCGTAACTGCATCATCGCCCTGCCGCCATCCTTGCCTCATTGCTTCGACCCGCATTCTCCTGCCGCCGCTACCGCCATCTCGCGCCTCGCTCCTTCGTTCGCAGCTGACATCAGGAGCTCTGCCTGACGAGTTCTCCACGCTGAAGAAACGTCCCGTCATCCCAAGAAGGCCCTGCGCCCATTTCCGCGCCCGTGGCTAACAACCAGTGACGAATCGCCCACATCAGCCGCAAGCAACTCTCGAGCCGCCGCCTGCCGTCAACTACCAAGAAGCTTCCTGCTGTCTGCCATCCGCTGCCCCTCATCACAACTGCTCCGCCGGCATCTCCTCCCGGTCATTCTGCCTCATCAGCCTCATCTGCCCTTTCCTCGTTTTCATCCTCCGCCCGCCTACGCCCATCATCCCGAGCCGCCTTCTCACATCGCCTCCTCGCCTTGTCAGCAGCTGCAGCCAAAACTGCCGTTGTCAGGATATCGGACACCACCAGTCTTCCTTCTCCCATTTCCGAGCTAACTGGGGAACAAGCCGTCACTCTCCTGGCATCAGCAGCTCAGTGTCCCTGCCCGCTGCCTGACTCCCTCTATTGCAACCAACCTTTTCAGCTGACAGGATATCGGACACCACCAGTCTTCCTGCTCCCACTTCCGAGCCAACTGGGGAACAAGCCGTCACTCTCCTGAACGCTGAAAAGAAGCAGTTGCGTCGCTCTGCCTTCGTACCACATCATCTCCATCTGCCGCATCGCATCTCATCTCGACTCTCTCCGCTCGCGTCGCCCTCTGTCTCCCGTCTTCTCCATCACCATCAGCCCTCAGCCTTCGTCTTCAGCCACCTCCATCGTTCCTCCTCCTCACTCCAGTCCTCTCAGCTTCATCAGCCGCCCGCTCCTGCGTCATCTCCGTCTCTCCGTCATCAGCATCATCCGCGCCGCCTCCGCACTCGTCTTCTCGTCATCATCAGCATCCTCCGCGTCGCCCTTCCATCCATCATCAGCATCGCTTTATCGCACACGTGGTTCTGCCCCTGCGCCCACTCATCACATCATATTGCTTCCTCCACTTCCGTAAATCGCTTCCATCTCGGCACAAGGATCCGCCCGGCCGCATCGCCTTTTCCTGCGATGGCCTGCGCCCACGCCAAAACCTCCTTCAGCGCACGTGGTTTTGCCCCTGCGCCCACTCATCAATCGATCGCTTCTTCAGCTTCCATTATCAGCCCGGCACAAGGATCCGCCCGGTTGCATCGCCTTTTCCGCGACGACCTGCGCCCACGCCGTAACGTTGCAGCGCACGTGGTTTTGCCCCTGCGCCCACTCATCCATCAATCGTTTCCTTCGCTTCAGCATCAACTTCAGCCCGGCACAAGGATCCGCTCGGTCGCATCGCTCGAGTCGCGACGACCCGCGCCCACGCCGAAACTTCCATCAGCGCACGTGGTTTTGCCCATGTGTCCACTCCATCATCAATCGTTCCTCCACCATCATCCACCTCCATCATTCACTCGGCACACGGATCCGCCCGGTCGCATCACCTTTTTCCGCGACGACCTGCGCCCACGCCGTACCCTTCTTCAACGCACGCGACTCGCCCCTGCGCCCACTCTTCAATTAATTGCTTCCACGCATCGCTCTCTGCTCAACATGAGAATTCGCCCGGTCGACTCGCTCAAGTCACGCTGACCTGCGTCCTCGCCAAAAAATTCCAAGTGCACGAGGTCCCATCCCTGCACTCATTCAGTCACTTGTCGTTTCTGCCGCCAACTGCCCTCAACTTTCACCACTCGCAACCTGCCACCTCAACTACTTTTGCCCCTCTGCTCCATCGAGCATGGCCAATCTGTGGGAAGGCTGTCCCATACTTGAGGAAGATTGAGGCAATATCCACAGTTGGTCACATACTTTGTTGACTTTGACCAGCACCATCTTCATCAACGAGTATCGTGTCTCCGACTTTCTCCTCGGCGCCTACGAACACCAGCGAACACCTCAGGATTCCCCACATCTTTACCATGCAACCTTCCTTCTAATCTGGGGCCATCTCTTCAACCTCGTGGATATGTCGTTCCATCATCTGCGCACCAATGCAAGGAATGGACCAGAACTCCTGTTCAACCTGCAACTGGAAGCATGGAAACGGGGGTGGATCACCCTCTCCTGCCGAGACAATCCCATCATTCCACCTCTGCCCAGAGATCCCAACTCCAGACCTTACCTCAAAATTGATCTGACAATGGTAGAAGAGGATGAGGAAGAAGTGGAGGAACCAGTGGAAGAAGGATCTCCAGTACCTGCCCCTATTCCTGCTGCAGTGGGACATGGACAAG
>SZWC01027570.1:13670-24195 GCA_023375785.1 Penium margaritaceum | reverse complement strand
AGTGACCCGATGATCCGCAGATACGTGGTCACATCAACTGGCTCCCCCACAACAGCTGGGTCGGGACTCTTCAGCTTCACCTGGCCGTCGGGCGACATGGGTGAGGATGCGCTGGACACGAGGGGCAGGTCCTCGGCGAAGCGAGTTGACAGGGTCTGCACATAGGCAGCCTGGTGGACGTGTAGGATGCCCTGAGAGGGATCACGCACGAGCTCCATGCCCAGGAAGACTTGGATAGACCCGAGATCCTTCATCTGGTAGGCGGCGTGTAGCAAGTCCTTGACACGCTGGATGGCGGCCGTGTCTGGCGACGCAATGAGGAGATCGTCAACGTATACCAGAACTGCGGCAAAGGTCTGACCTCGTGGGCTGAGAAAGAGTGCGGGGTCAGCCGTGCTGCGCTGGAGGCCGCCACGGAGAAGTGTGCTGCTGATCTCCTGGTTCCAGCACCAAGGCGACTGCTTCAGACCATAGAGGGCCTTCCGCAGCCGCCAAACTCTCCCAGTACCGTCGTCGAACCCTGGGGGCTGCACCATGTAGAGCTCCTCACCCTCCAGTGAGCCATGGAGGAACGCGTTGCTCACGTCCATGTCATGCAGCTCCCACCCATGCTGGGCAACCACGCTGAAGAGCGCTCGGCTAGTGGAGAACCGACCGACAGGGGCGAAGATCTGGTCGTAATCGACTCCAGGGACCTGAGCAAACCCCTTCGCTGTGAGGCGGGCCTTGCACTTGTCCAAGGACCCGTCAGGCTTCCACTTGCGCCGAAGGACCCACTTGGCGCCAATGGCCTTTCGACCTGGAGGGAGGTCAACGAGGTCGTACACGTGGTGATGCCGGATAGCAGCAAGCTCCTCGGCGCAGGCGACATCCCAATGTGCGGCCTCAGAAGAGGCTCGAGCCTCGCGTAGGGTGGCTGGGTCCTCCGGGCGTGTTGTGGACCGGACGGAGAGGGCGTGGGCATCACGAGCTCCAGGTGGGATGCGGGCGAGTGCAGCCATGACAGCATGCCGATGCTTGTGATGAAGCATGGCATAGCCTAGTGTAGAGCCCGGGTGAAGGTCGGAGATGATGGCCGAGGTGGTCAGGCCGAGAGCCTTCGTGCCAGGGTCCCCACTCACGACCGAGGGAGTGGAGGAGACACGTGGAACCACAGGGGGTCGAAGCGCCACAGGACGCGGTGCGACGGTCTGCACTGTCGGCCGAGGTCGGAGGCTGCCGCCTGGGCCACGTGTGTAGCACGACCGGGTACGAGATGTCACTGCGTCTAACGGGCCAACGGAGGCGGACGGGACGTTCGGGGCGGAGGAGCCATCGGACGCGACTGGGGCTGCTGGTCCGGAGGGGCCAGCGGACGCGACCGGCACTGCTGGCCCGGAGGGGCCAGCAGACGCGACTGGGGCCGCTGGCCCGGAGGGGCTAGCGGACGCGACCGGCGCTGCTGGCCCGGAGGGGCTAGTGGACGCGACTGGGGCTGCTGGCCCGGAGGGGCCAGCGGACGCGACCGGCGCTACTGGCCCGGAGGGGCCAGCGGACATGGTCGGAGTTGTTGGCCCGGAGGGGCCAGCGGACGTGACTGGGGCTGCTGGCCCGGAGGGGCCAGTGGACGTGACTGGGGCAGCTGGTCCGGAGGGGCCAGCGGACGCAACTGGCGCTGCTGGCCCGGAGGGGCCAGCGGACGCGACTGGGGCTACTGGCCTGGAGGGGCATGCGGACGTGACCGGTGCTGCTGGCCTGGAGGGGCCAACGGACGCGACCGGGGCTGCTGGCCCGGAGGGGCGTGCGGACGCGACCGGCGCTGCTGGCTTGGAGGGGCCAACGGACGCGACTTGGGCTGCTGGCTCAGAGGATGCGACAGGGGCTACCGGCTCAGAGGGACGGAGTGCTGTGTCACCCGGAAGCGACAGGATGGAGGACGGACTCACCACTCCCCCACGCGACGCGAGGGACACGGACGAGCCGGAGTGGATGAGGTCGCGGGAAAATAGGTCCTCAAAGAAGAGGGCATCGCGGGACTCGACGATGCAGTGCTGGGACGGGTCCCAGAACCGTGAGGCCTTAGACTGACGAGACACACCGAGGAAGGTGCAGGGGCGGTCGCGCGGGGCGAGTTTGCCGCCCTGCTGTGGGGCGGGCAGCCATACAATGGCGACGCAGCCCCAGACGCGAGCGGGGCGGAGGTCCGCGCGCCGACCGCACCAGTGCTGGTAGGGTGTGGACTGGCGGGGAAGAGGACCGTGGGGAATCCGGTTCCATACCGAGGTCATGTAGGCCATGGCCTCAAAATAGAAGCCATCGGACAGACCGGACTCAACGCGCATGGTGCGGACGGCGTCGGCCATGGTGCGGTTCCAGCGCTCGGAGACGCCGTTCTGGGCGGGTGTGTAGGNTTCGGCAAGGACGAGCCAGTCTTGAACGGCCTGAGCGACATTGCTCTTCTGTCGGAGGCAGAAGACCCAATGGTAGCGGGAATAGTCATCTGTGAGGGTGAGGACATAGCGGCCGTGTTCCCCGACGGACGCGGTGGTGAGAGGGCCCATGACGTCCGAGTGGACCAGGTCGAGTGGGGTGGACGCACGGGAGGAAGACAAGGGGTACGTGGATCGATGCATCTTCCCCTGAGCACAATCAATGCACTCAGTGGGGCACGGGAGAGGGAAGGTCTCTGGGTCAAGGCCCTTGGCCGGCTGGGTGCGGAGCATGCTGTCTATGGCGGCGGAATGGACGTGACAAAGGCGGCGGTGCAAGAGGCGGATGTGCTGAGGAGAAAGCGTACTGGTCACGAAAACATGGCCTGTGGCGGCAGATGAGGCAGAGACGGGAGAGGAAGAGAGGAGGCGAGGGACATACCACAGGTTGCCACGGGCGGTGGCATGCAGGATGACAAGACCAGATGGACGCAACGACACAGTGCCAACACCATGCGAGTGCACAACGTCCATGCTCATGCGGTCAAGGACAGTCACGGAAAGGAGTATGAGCTCGAGACCAGGGACGAAGAGAACATCAGTCAGAAAGACGTCACCGGCAGGACCACGGAAACAAAACACAACAATACCACGGACCGGTAACAACTGTCCGGAGCCCGTTCGGACATCGGAGACATCGCCGACAGGGCCAAGCATACTGAAGGCCTCGCGAGAGGCCGTCATGTGATGCGTGGCCTCGGAGTCAATGATCCAGGTCTCAACAGGGTCCTGGACAGGGGTCGCCAGATCGCTGACTATCACATGACAGCAAGCAAGGGACGCGGACGCGGTAGAAGGGGGCGCGAAATGAGACTGCCAGTCGTCAAGCCACGCAACGTCGTCAAGGAGTGGGGTGGAAGAGACCACAGGAGACGACGAGAAAGATGAATAGACGGGACAGGACCGCAGCTCAGACTCAGTCATGCAAGGCTGTGCAGGAGGGCAAGAAGTGACGCAACTCGCACTTCCCTGGGGAGGAGGGGGAGGCAGGCCAAGCTGGAGCGCGATGTACTGCTCCAGCTAACGCTCACGGGAGGATGACCCGGGAGTGTAGGCCGAGTACGGAGTCACAGCGCCGGAGCCCGGGTAGTATGAGGACTAGGCCGACGAAGGAAACGGAAGCGCCGATGGCTGGGAGTAGTACTGCTGCTGCGGGGGCGTCTGCAGGACAGGCGAAACTGTCNGGACAGGGGTCGCCAGATCGCTGACGGTCACATGACAGCAAGCAAGGGACGCGGACGCGGTAGAAGGGGGCGCGAAACGAGACTGCCAATCGTCAAGCCACGCAATGTCGTCAAGGAGTGGGGTGGAAGAGACCACAGAAGACGACGAGAAAGATGAAGAGACGGGACAGGACCGCAGCTCAGACTCAGTCATGCAGGGCTGTGCAGGAGGGCAAGAAGTGACGCAACTCGCACTTCCCTGGGGAGGAGGGCGAGGCAGGCCAAGCTGGAGCGCGATGTACTGCTCCAGCTGACGCTCACGGGAGGATGACCCGGGAGTGTAGGCCGAGTACGGAGTCACAGCGCCGGAGCCCGGGTAGTATGAGGACTGGGCCGGCGAAGGAAACGGAAGCGCCGATGGCTGGGAGTAGTACTGCTGCTGCGGGGGCGTCTGTAGGACAGGCGAAACTGTCGGAGCGGCCGAGCTGCTGGACGAGGTCGGAGTTTCAGTAGTAGCGACGGCGGCAGAGGCGAGACGGTGCTCCCGCTGGCGCCGCAGGGTGGCGATGACGCGGGCCTCGTCCGTCGGCAGAGGGCATGTGTACCACCCGTGTCCAGGCCGACCGTAGTTGTGGCAGACCGCGCCACCACCGCTGGATCTGGTCGAAGATTGCTGCTGCTGCTCTTGCGACGGACCCTTTCCTTTCTTGTTCTTGCGCTTCTTCTTCGTTTTTGACGTCGACGAGGTAGCTGCGGCGGGGGAGGCGACGGCCACGGAGGTAACGGCAGGTGAAGCGACGGGGAGGGAGGCACCGGCAGGGGAGGCGACGGCAGGGGATGCAAGTGCCTCCATGCGATGGAGCTGGGACTCCTGTCGAGCTTCCTCAACACGGAGGAAGAGCTCATACGCCCAGGGCATGAGATTTTCCTCAAGGATATCCTTGATAAAGGATATCCTTGAGGAGAGGACGTCCTGGGGGTAGTGCACGAAGACGTCTGCGTACGCGCTCGTGGCGCCGCACTTGATGGTGAGAAGCGCGGACAGAGGGGGTGGAGCGGATGTGCCGAGACGTCGAAGGACGTCCTCTGCCCGCTGCCAGTAGGCAGTAACCGTCTCGGTCTCCCCCATGTGTAGGGAGTTGAACTCCCGGAGCAGGTGACTGATCTTTGCGTCGCTGGACAGGCGATGGGGCCTGGTAAGGACATGCCAGGCGGCGGCAGGGTCTGGAGGGACGTCAGTGGTGAAGTCACCGAGGAAAGGCTCGAGGGCCAGGCGGGACGCCGGAGGAGCGACTGGGACTAAGGCACGAACGGCGCGACCAGCGTCATACAGCTGGTCGGCCTTCCAGCCGACCAGCGTCATACAGCTGGTCGGCCCGGAGTCATAAGGGAGGGTGTAGTACATCCAGAGACCCTCACCTTGGGTCCAGATCCGGAAGCTGAGTTCCCAGCCCCGAAACTGCTCGCCGGCCTGAAGCGGCGGCGGCGACGTTTCAAAGTCCTTCTGCCTGCGGCCGGCACCCAGAGTGGGGCCAAGGACGGAGGTCACTGTCTGCCGCTGGCGCTGAGTCTGCTGCTGTGCCAGGTAATATGTGGCAGCTGACACAACCGAGCTGGCGTGTCCTGGAGGGACAAATGATGGCAGCACACCAGTGGCAGGCTGGGAGGCTGGTGGCTGTAGCGCAGCAAGTTGCTGCGTCAAGGCGGCGAGCTGGTGCTGAAGAGCCACGATGGGATCACGGTCGTCGCCGACGACACCAGTGGGCTGCTGGGGCTCCAGCGGCTTCTACTGCTGCTACCGTTGCTGCTGCCGATGCTGCTGCTATTTCTGCTGTAGTGGCAGCCGCTGCTTTTGCTGCTGCTGTTGTTGTTGCTGCTGCTGCTGCAGCGGTTACTACTACTGCTGTTGCTGCTACCACTGCTGTTGCTACTGTTGCTGCTAGTGTAGTGGCTGCTGCTGCTGCTGCGGCGACTGGTGTGGCTGCTGTATCTGCTGCCGCTGCTGCGGCTGCCGCTGCTGCTAATGCTGCTGCTGCTGTTGCTTCTGTTGTTGCTGCTGCTGCTGCTGCTGTTGCCGCTAGTGCAGCTCTTGCAGCTGCACGCGCCGCAAGAAAGGGGAGGTAGGGGTCCCCCCCGCAGAGGAGGACCCCTCCGCCTCGTGAGAGTCAGCCATGGTGTGTCCAAAGGCTTGTTTTTCTTTTTTTGTTGTTTGTGTCCTTTGGTGTTGGGTGTGTGCTACTGAAGTCAAGAGTGACGTCTGCCAAGGATGGCAGACGTCAGCAGAGTCCCCTGGTGTCCTCCTTGTTTCCCCCTTTTTTTCCCTTTTTTTTCATGTGGTTGATGACGTCAGTAGTGACGTCAGCGGACAGCTGCTGACGTTAGCAGTGATTACTGCAGCCGCTGCTGTTGATGCTACTGCTGCTGCTGCTGCTGCCGTTGCTGTTGCTGCCGCTGCTACACCAGCAACAACTGCTGCAACTACTGCTGTGCTGCTGCTGCTGCTACTACAGTTGCTGCTGCTGCTGCTACTGCTACTACTGCTGCTGTTGTGGCTACTTCAGCTGTTGCTGCTGCCGTAGCTGCTGCTGCTATTGTTGCTGCTGTTGCTGCTGCTCCTTAAGAGAGGGACAGATCGGGGGGGGGTCCCCGTTTTTTTCGTTTTGTTTATTTTTTTTCGGTTTTGCTTGCTCGATGCGAGCTCCTCGTAGCGAGCAGCTCGCTGCTCGCTGCTCCCTGCGAGCAGCTGGCTGCTCGCTCTTCACTACGAGCAGCTGGCTGCTCGCAGCGAGCAGCTGGCTGCTTGCTGCTCGCTGCGAGTAGCTGGCTGCTCGCAGCTACAGCAGCTGGTGCTGCGGGCTGCTGCAGCTGCAGCTGCTGCGAGCTGCTGCAGCCGGCTGCTGCTGATACCGCCTGCTGCTGCTGTTGCTTGCTGTTGCGAGCAGGTGCTGCTGCAGGCTGTTGCTTGCTGCAGCTGCTGGTGCTGTCGGCTGCTACTGTTGCGGGCTGCTACTGTTGCGTGCTGGTGCTGCTGCCAGCCGTTGCTATCCGCTGCTGCTGCTGGCCGCTGCTGCCAATGCTCGCTGCCACGGCAAGCTGTTGCTGCTGCTGCTGGCTGCTACTTTCAGTCACACCTGAGGACGTCGCTGCCTTGCGCCGTCGTCAGCAGGGGCCTAGCGTGGTCGGCCGCTCACTCCCTTGCGTCCAGCGTGGGGGTCAGTGCTGTAGGAAAAAATCCGGCAGCATTTCCCCTGGCCCAGTGGCCGTGGGAAAAATTTTGACGCCGCCACCAGGCGGGTCAATGCTGCCAGAAAAAATCCGGCAGCATTTCCCCTGCACTGGCGCGTATGGGAGTCCGCCGGCGTTGTCTGGCACCTGTACGTCAGTCTGCTGCTGCTGCTGCTACGCTTTGGCTCTGATACCAAAAAGGAAACTAGGCAGCAGGTTGGGGCAGCTGCGTTGCTGATGCAGCGTGCGGGCTTCCACGCTCGTTGCTTAAGTCAGCTGCCCCCTCAGTCTGCTGCTCTAGAATCCAAGTCCGGAAGCTCTGGGTTCGTTACTCAGAAGTGCGCGCGCCAGTGTTAGCGCCAAAAAGCAGCTGGAAACTGATAGTAACTGATTAGCAATGAAGAATGAACAGCAATGGGGGACCCCTCCAAGTTCTAGCCCCCCCAGCTCTGTAGAGCTTGTTACTCAGTTCATCAGCCAATCAGAAAATAGCTAATTTCAGGCTAGCACGTTTTCTCGGTGAGGCCTGCCAGACGGCCGACAGCCCAAAACCCGGGCGTCGTCCGTTTTGCCTAAAAACTGGACCATACCATAACACCGACGCTGCGAACGCAGCCGTGCGGTCAGAATCTGCTAGAAAAATAGTAGCGAGGAGTTATGGCAGCCTGAACCCAGGCAGTGCCTTCGATGGTTTATGCTGCCAATCAGGGCCATGTAACATGCAACTGGGACCCTAGGCAGTGCATGACGACGCAGGCACGACAGTACGCGCAGGACGCATGCAGACAGCGACTGCGGTGGCAGTGACTGCCGGCAGCGCGACCGCCGAGGAGGCCTGCCGATGAAGCTGAACATGTCGTCGGAGAGATGGGGCTCCAGTGAACTGCGAGAAGACCTCAACGTGCGTCGGCTCCACCCGACGATTCTCCATCAGCGTCGAGTCTCGCCGTCAGTCATCTGCACGCCGATGTACACAAGCGGGGAGGACACAACAGAGCACAATGAGTGCAAAAACCAACAACAATGACCCTTGAAGCGGAACACGTTAGCACTTTCTTGAGTTAGCCACAAGGATAGATAGATACCGTAGTGATTTGTATTTTCATTCATGTTTTTTCACCTAATTACGTGATCTCCATTTTTGCCCAGATTTGGTCCTTTTGTAATATTGGAGGTGATTCTCCCATGGAACACTCCATTAAATGTGCGATTTTTAAATTCTTGTACGTGGCAATCTAGAGTTCAAGTGTCGGAGTGTGCAAGTGAACACACGGTTCATTCGATTCAGGTGAGGAAGTGCGGATTGTCGAACAGCGTGGCAGATGCTTTGCGAGGCGACTGAGTAAACCTCTTGCCGTTAATTGCTCAACGATTGAGGGCAATTTTACATCCAATGAGGAGAGAGGAAACAGCATGCAGAACTGACGTGCACTTTTGAGCACTCGCAAGAAAGTGCACGTCGTTGAAAGCGCATGAACGAGCGGAAAACGATTCACTCACTCTCCTCCTCCAAGAGCATGCCCTGAAATGATGCAGTTGTCCTGCACCTGATCTCGCCTAGATGCTCTTTGCCATTGAAAACCTGGAAAGAAAAAATTCCCATGTTGGATTCATGAATTCATAATTTTGGAAGTGATTCTCTGATAGAACAACAATGAGAAACAAAGTTTGTGTATTAAACCCATATGGACAGAGTTATGGCAATGATTCCCCCATGTGAACCATTATTTTAGGTGTGGGCATAGGAGAATGAAAAATAATTCTTTTGAGGGGATGTACAAGTCACTACGGTAGATTATAATGTTCATCGTTGCTACCCTCCACAGGGAATGGATGCTCGCATACTGCCGCCTTTCGNCATGTTAGATTCATGAATTCATGATTTTGGAAGTGATTTTCCGATAGCACAACAATGAGAAACAAAGTCTGTGTATTAAACCCATATGGACAGAGTTATGGCAATGATTCCCCCATGCGAACCATTGTTTTAGGTGTGGGCATAGGAGAATGAAAAATAATTCTTTTGAGGGGATGTACAAGTCACTACGGTAGATTATAATGTTCATCGTTGCTACCCTCCACAGGGAATGGATGCTCGCATACTGCCGCCTTTCGAATGTTCTTTCAGGGCTTGTTCTGTCGTAACGGCATAGATCGATCAGCCCATGAGATTGCATGACGACCTGTCCGGTACATTCAAGTTGTGTTGCATGGATACATAGGGCAGGAAGACTGGAGGATGTCCGACACGTTCAGGCTGAGTTGTCGTAGTCGACGATCACGTAAACTTGCCCGAATGAGCGGTTAAACGTGTCCATATGTCGTCAAAGCGCATAAATGCACGAGATCGCGCGCCCATTCGACTCCAAGAGAACAAGCCCTCAGTTTCAGGTAACCGGGGCTCTTGGTTCACCTCCGAGGACCAGCAGTGTTAGGTTCCGTTTTGATTCATCCGATCCGAGTCGACGAACGGAGCCGCCGTCGGATTTCGATGTTGGAGTCGGATTCCGAGTCGACTCCCTCGCCGATGGACTTGTCTACTCGATATGGCATCATTCGACATCATGGAACTTCGTGAGAGTCTGGACAGGCGATAAAACATCTTCAAACAGTCCACTTGGTGCCGACGTGGACCCCTCAGAGCGATCACGGCAGGCATTGCAAGTCATCGCTCCAGGTGCAGAGATATCGTGGCAGTGACACATGAAGTAGCCAAACAGACCTCATGATGTGACAATCCAAACCACAAACCCCGGCACCTGAAATCAAGACTCCTCGGCCGAACTCCTGGTTTGANGAAGTGCTTTTTTTTGGTTGCCAGATATCAAGACTAGTAGTTTCGACCAGCTTTCGCGATAGACGGATCCGAGGAGTGTCCCGCTACTGCACCAGGCGAAACCAAACACGTCGCAAGTCGGATTCCGAGTCCTCAACTCGGATCCGACTGCCCAACTCGGATTCGACGTGTAAGGCTGCCGAAACCAAACGCACCCTTATTCAAACCAGACGTCCTGTCTATTCCTATTGATATAGCCTCCCAGATCATCTCCTATGACTCCCGAGTCTCAACAAATGCGCCTTCCGGATTCATGGCTATCGATACGCCCTTCGCCCCGCTGACCAAGATTCGTCCAAGGCAGGGAACCCAAGCTTGTCACGAGGTCCGGCCTAAAGGTGGTCCTTCAATACCGTCATAAATATTCTGGTGCCCGATGCTCATGCTTGAGAGCATATCGGCGATGTGAATGGTCGTCGTCCCAAGCATTCTGTTTACCGAGGCGTTTTCACACCCGGCTCAAGCATGGACGACGGTTTGCAAGCACCTTATCCCTTGAGCTCTCATTCCTATGGATCGTCCGGCGATGTACACGTGGAACTGACAGATTACACGTCCTTCTTGGATGGGACGGGCTCGATGGAAGACGGATGTGTAAGCGGCGATGACAGCGTCGCCTTTTATGCTACCGATTCAGATCTGAGCCAAAGCCGAGCGCACAGAGTGGCTGACCGCGGGCTCCTGGTGAACTCAGAAGGAAGTGCCAGCATTATTGACAAGCTGCTCCAGGAGGTCCAGGAGCTGAGGAGAGAGCTGAGGAAGGAGAAAGAGAAGGCGGGAGAAATAGCCTTGGGGAAGGAGACGGCAGAAGGGGAGCTGCAGGCGGCCACACG
>SZWC01027570.1:0-13446 GCA_023375785.1 Penium margaritaceum | reverse complement strand
AGGGAGATGGAAATGCAGGAGTCCCTGAAAGAACTCAGACAGAAGCTGGAAGTGCAGGCCGGTGGGGGGATGAGAGATTCTGTGGCTGATGCCCTTGCCCGCGAGGTGGACGTGGAAGCGCTCAAGTCTGAGGTGGAGAAGAAGGTTTTGGAACTGCAGCAGCTGGAGCAGCAGCTGCGATTGGGGGAGAAGAGAATGAGCGAGGCGTTGGTGCTTTCTGAGAGGGAAAAGGAGGAGATGGAGAAGTTGTTGGAGATGAGAGGTGTGCAGATTGAGGAGCTTGAAGCAAAGCTAGCTGTGTCAAGAACAGGAGGAGCTGAATGGGATGAGAGGTCAAGTTCCGATGGTGAGGCTGACCTGGCAAGCGGGCCTTCTCTACCCAACGCGAAAACCTTGCTCCTGGAAAAGGAGGCTCTGGAGCAAGCCTTGGAGGAGTCAGAGAAGGAGAAGAGCCAGCTGCGCTGCGATTTGGCTGTCCTGCAGACTGCGGTGTCCGGCGACCACGCCTCTGCCATGGCTGGCCTGATGGCGGAGAACGAGGCGCTGAAGAAACAGCTGGAGGGCGAGAGGGACGAGTGGCTGCGGTCGGAAGCTGAGCTCCGTGCGGACATTGCTGGGAAGGAGAGCAGCAAGGCTGCGTTGAGCCGCGAGGTACAGAGGCTGAAGGACCAGCTGGCGGGCTCGGAGTGGTCAAGGACTGCGAGCCGACAGAGCCTGGAGAGTGTGGGGGAGAGCGGGCAGAGCGGGACGGAAGGGGAGAGTGCGAGCGAGCTGGAGAGCACTGGTGGGTCTGTCCGAGGTGCGAGGGATGATGAGAGTCTTGCTGCTGCATTAGCACTGGCCGAGGCGAGGGAACTGCAGGTAGTGGCGGCCAAGGCTGAGACGGAGTGTGTGCGGGAGAAGTTAAGGGAGAAAGAGCGAGAGTTAGAAGAGAAGCGTGAGGAGATGGAGGTGCTGCAGGGGCTGCAGGCGGCAGCAGAGATGCAGGCCCAGGTGGAGAGGGAGGTGCGTGAGCTCACTTGGGGGCAGTGCACACAGCTCATGGCCGCCCAGTCGGAGGTGCAGGAGAGGGTTGCTGGACTGGAGCGGCAGCTAGATGAAGCAAAGCAGGAGCTGACTGCAGCCAGGCAGGCTGTTGCAGCAAAGGAGGAGGAGCTGGCATCTGCACGGTCGGCTGTGCAAGGGAAGGAGGATGAGCTGAGAGCGGCACGGGAGGCGGTGGAGGTGAAGGAGGCTGAGCTGGCAGCGGTGCGAGAGACTGTGGTGAAGGAGGAGATGGAGTTGAGCGCAGCAAGGCAGGCTGTGGAAGCCAAGGAGTTGGAGTTGAGGGCTGCTCGGCAGGCCGTCGAGGCCAAAGAGCTCGAGTTGAGGGCTGCGAGACATGCGGTAGAGGCCAAGGAGGTGGAACTGGCGGCAGCGCGAGCGGACAGAGAAGCCTCTCTGGTGAAGGTGAGGGGCGAGCTGGAGCTGGCTGTGAGGGAAGAAAGGCAGCTGCGCGAGGAGTTGAAGGAGAGGGTGGCAGTTTTGGAGAGGGAGAAGGAGGAGAAGGAGAAGGAGAGGCAGGCTGCTGCACAGGAGCTTGAGGAGTTACGGGGGGAGTTGAGGGCGAAGGAAGAGGAGGTAGTGAGGGTGCGTGATGAGGGCGAGAGGNGAAGCCAAGGAGTTGGAGTTGAGGGCTGCTCGGCAGGCCGTCGAGGCCAAGGAGCTCGAGCTGAGGGCTGCGAGACATGCGGTAGAGGCCAAGGAGGTGGAACTGGCGGCAGCGCGAGCGGACAGAGAAGCCTCTCTGGTGAAGGTGAGGGGCGAGCTGGAGCTGGCTGTGAGGGAAGAAAGGCAGCTGCGCGAGGAGTTGAAGGAGAGGGTGGCAGTTTTGGAGAGGGAGAAGGAGGAGAAGGAGAAGGAGAGGCAGGCTGCTGCACAGGAGCTTGAGGAGTTACGGGGAGAGTTGAGGGTGAAGGAAGAGGAGGTGGTGAGGGTGCGTGATGAGGGTGAGAGGATGGTGAAGAGGTTGACAGTGGAGCTGGAGGGAGAAGTGAGGAGGAGGGCAACGGAGACACAGGAGCTGGTCGAGAGGTTGTCGGCTGCAAAGGCAGAGCAGGAAATGTTGACGGGACAGTTGCTCCAGAAGGTCACTGACATTGAGGCGCACACGAAGCAGGCAGAGGAATGGGCGCACGAGATGGAGAAGTTTCAGGCACAAGCTGAGTGCTTGAAGAGTTTGAGACAGGAGCTCGAGCTTGAGTTGAAGCAAGCGAAGGATAGGGGAGAGGAGGTGGCACTAAGGCTTGCTGCCATCGAGGGCGAGAAGGAAGCAACCGAACATCAGCTGCAGGTTGCAAATCTTGAGATAGAGAGATCCCAAGGGGAGTTGATGCGGGTGCAGGTGGAGCGTGACGAGGCAGTGAGAAAAGCAGAGGAGACACGACTAGAAGCTTTGGGGAGAGAAGAGGAAGGCAAGGAGCTGCAAGGGAGAGTGGATGCTCTTGAGGTGGAGAAGCAGGAGCTCATGAGCCAGCTGCAGACTTCTGCTGCAGAGCTGGACCGTTTGCGAGAGTCCGTGAGCTTGCACTCGGCAACTCTGGCTGCTAGGGAACAGGACTTGGTGAGAGCAAGGGAAGATGGTGACAGCGAGGTGAGGAGGGTGAGTGAGGAGCTTCAGGGCCAGCTGCGGGCGAGAGAGGTGGAAATTGAGAATCTGCAGAAAGCCTTGGCGGGTCTGCGAGGTCAGGTGGAGGAGCTGATGGGGCAGTTGGGCCAGCGGGTGGTGGAGCTGGAGGGTGTGACCGTAGTCCTTGCTCAGAAGGAGGAGGATCTGGCCAGAGTGCGCGGAGAAGCTGAAGCGCTCAGGTTGGCCAGGGAGAAGATGGAGGAAGAAGGACAGCGCCTGAGGGAAGGGATCAAGGATGTGGAGAAGAGGTTGTTCGACATGGGTGCGTCAAAAGAGGAGGTGGTTCAGAGGGAAACCCGGCTGGCTCAAGCATTGGCGAGTGTTCGGGAGGAACTGGAGGGTAAGCAGGGGGAGTGCGTGAGAGCAGTGGAGGAGGTGGGATGGCTGAGAGGGGAGATGGAAAGTCTGAAGGCGAAGAGGGACTTGCTAGATGGTGAGGTGAGGAAAGGGGCTGAATTGGTGAAGGAACTTAGGTTGAGGTTGGAGGAGCTAGAGGAGGAGAAGGGCAGGGTGAGCGCTGAGTTGAGGCAAGTGAGGGAAGGAGGAGAGGAGCTGAGGCGGAGGTTGCAGGCAGTGGAGAGCGAGAAGGAGGAAGCAGAGGCAATGCATCAGCAAGCCGTGGACGACTTGGACACGGTGAGGGAAGCGCTGCAGGCCAAGCAGCAGGAGTTGGAGGCCAAGCAGTCGGAGGTCGAAGGCCTGAAGAAGAAGGTAGTTGAGCTGGAGGAGCAGTTGAGACTGGAGATAGAGAAGAGGTTGGAGGCAGAGAGGAGGATCGAGATGTTGGAGAAGGAGAAAGCAGACACGATCTTGCGTCTTGATGAGGTGAATGCTGAGCTTGTGGGGACAAGGGAAGCACTGCAGGTCAAGGACCGGGAGGTTGGGGAGATGCAGGAAGAGGTTGAGAATATGAGGAGGGCTCAGGCTGATCTTGAGGGCCAGGTCAGACAGCAGAAAGAGGCAATGGAAGAGTCTGAGAGGACGATGTCGCTATTGGAGGAAGACAAGGCCAGTCTGAATGCGCGGTTGGAAGGGCTCACATCAGACGTGGCAGAAGCTAGGGCAAATATGGACGCAAAGGACCAGGAGGTGGAGGATCTTCTGAGGAGAATTGACTTGTCGACGAAACAGCAGAAGGAAGTGGAGGACAATGCAGCGATGATCAGTGCAGCGAAGCAGGAGTTGGAGGAAAAGTGTTCTGGTCTTGAGAGTGAAAAGGCCGACTTGAGCTCCGAGCTGGAAAAATTGAGAGAAAGCCTGGAGAAGTCTTTGAGGCAGGCGGAGGAAGGGGCTCATGAACTTGCGGAGAAGGAGGTTCAGCTGAAGGCACTTGAAGAGGATTTGAAGGGGAAGGTGAGTGAGCTGGAGGGGGAAAGGGCTGAGCTTGTGAGAGCCACCAGGAGTGAGGAGGAGCTGAGAGGAAGGTTGGAATCTGCACTGAAGCAGGGAGAGGAGGAACAGCAGAAGCTTCAGAGGTCGGAGGAAGGATTCAACTCGGAGAAAGCGAAGCTGAACGAGCAGCTTCTGTTGCTGAAGGAGGAGTTAGAGGTGAAGGGACGTGAGTTGCTCGCCAAGGTGGCAGAGTTGGCGGCACAGAGCGCCCAGCTTGCAGATCTTGGGGAGAGCAAGGAGCAGCTGGTGAAGGTGCAAGGGGAGATGGAGAATCAGCTGTTGTTGCTCAGGGAAGAGCTGCAGGCCAAGGTAGGTGAGCTGGAGGCCAAGGAAGGTGAGCTGCAGGCCAATGTTGTGGAGCTGAAGTCTTTGAATACTGAGCTGGCAGCGGTTCGAGAGGCTTCGGAGGCTGCAGCTGCCGTGTCCAAGACCCAGCTGGAGGCAGCGAGGGAAGAGGTTGTGGAGAAGGAGGAGCAGGTAATTGCGCTGGAGAAGAAGATGGCATGGCTCGGAGAGGAGGTGGAAGGGTTGAAAGGGAAGATGGATGCTTTGTGTGCGAGGGAGGACGAGTTGAAGAGGAGTTTGGAGGAGAGTGGGAATGAGAGGGTTCAGTTGCTGGGGAGGCTGAGGGATGAGGAGGCACGGAGGGAGGAGCTCGTGAAGGAACTTGCAGCGGTGAGGGAGGCAGTGGCAAGAAAGGAGGAGGGGGCAGCAGCCTTGGTGTCTGAAATTGCTGCACTGAGAGAGCAGTTGAAGAAAGCTGAGGAACGGTTGGCCTCACTGGAGGCTCGTGAGCAGGAGTTGACAGACCAAAACGCGCAAGAGGTGGAGAAACTGAAGGAACTGATTGCTGCAGAGGAGGAGAAGATGAAGTTTGCCGCTCAGGACAAGGACGCGGCTCAAGAAGCACTCGCGTTGAAGCAAGCGGAGGCAGTGGCACTCGAGGGCAAGGTGGTGGAGGCAGGTGAGGAGCTGAGAGTGCTCAGAGAGCTTGTCCAAGAGTTGCAGAACAAACTCAGGGCAGAGGAGGAGAAGGTGAAGGCTGCCACTCAGGATAAAGACGTTGCACAAGAAGCGCTCACGTTGAAGCAAGCGGAGACAGTGGCACTTGAGGACAAGGTGGTAGAGGCAAGTGAGGAGCTTAGAGTGCTCAGAGAGCTTGTCCAAGAGTCGCAGAACAAACTGCTGGTAGAGGAGGAGAAGGTGAAGGCTGCCACTCAGGACAAGGACGCGGCACAGGAAGCGCTCGCGTTGAAGCAAGCGGAGGCAGTGGCACTCGAGGGCAAGGTGGTGGAGGCAGGTGACGAGCTGAGAGTGCTCAGAGAGCTTGTCCAAGATTTGCAGAACAAACTCCAGGCAGAGGAGGAGAAGGTGAAGGTTGCCACTCAGGATAAAGACGCGGCACAAGAAGCGTTCACGTTGAAGCAAGCGGAGGCAGTGGCACTCGAGGGCAAGGTGGTGGAGGCAGGTGAGGAGCTTAGAGTGCTCAGAGAGCTTGNTTGCAGAACAAACTCCAGGCAGAGGAGGAGAAGGTGAAGGCTGCCACTCAGGATAAAGACGCGGCACAAGAAGCGTTCACGTTGAAGCAAGCGGAGGCAGTGGCACTCGAGGGCAAGGTGGTGGAGGCAGGTGAGGAGCTTAGAGTGCTCAGAGAGTTTGCCCAAGAGTTGCAGAACAAACTCAAGGCAGAGGAGGGGAAGGTGAAGTCCTTGGGAGAGGAGAGCGAGGCTGCACGAGCGGCCAAGCAGGAAGAGACAGAGGCGTTGGAGGCCAGGATCGCAGATCTGAACGAGGAGGTGAGGGGTTTGAGGGAGAAGCTAGAGAAGGAGGCGGGGGCGAGGGAAGCATCGTCTGCTGCTGCAGGGTTGAGGTGTGAAGGACTGGAAGGGCAAGTAGCAGAGCTGGAAAGGGAAGGAGGACGGTTGCAAGAGGAGTTGTCAGCTGTCAGGAAGCGTGAGGAGGAGCTGCAGACGAATCTGTCAGCTTTGACCGTCGACCTTGCGGCTGCCAAAGAGGAGGCCCTGTCATGGAAGAAGAGGGAGGAAGCCTTGCAGGCAAACACAGAAATTTTGACTGAAGAGGTGGCGAGCTTGAAGGAGGATGTGTCCGCTGCAGCACTGAAGGAAGCGGAGCTAAAGCAAACTGTGTCGTTGCTGCAGCAGGTGTCGCAGCAGGGGGCTGTGGAGCAGGAGGAGCTCGTGAAGCGTGCCAAGGCAAGTGAGGTGGAGTTGGGAACGTTGAGGGAAGAGCTTGCGTCAGTGAGGGCAATGGCTTTGGACAAGGAGTCAGAAGCAGAGTCATTGCAGAAGCAGCTGGTATCCTTGGGTGAAGTCTTGGAAGTGCTGAAGACAGAACTAGCTGAGCTGAAGAGAGATGAGGGGGGCTTGAGAGCGGAAGTGGAGAAACTGAGAGGAGAGAGGCANGAAGCATCGTCTGCTGCTGCAGGGTTGAGGTGTGAAGGACTGGAAGGGCAAGTAGCAGAGCTGGAAAGGGAAGGAGGACGGTTGCAAGAGGAGTTGTCAGCTGTCAGGAAGCGTGAGGAGGAGCTGCAGACGAATCTGTCAGCTTTGACCGTCGACCTTGCGGCTGCCAAAGAGGAGGCCCTGTCATGGAAGAAGAGGGAGGAAGCCTTGCAGGCAAACACAGAAATTTTGACTGAAGAGGTGGCGAGCTTGAAGGATGATGTGTCCGCTGCAGCACTGAAGGAAGCGGAGCTAAAGCAAACTGTGTCGTTGCTGCAGCAGGTGTCGCAGCAGGGGTCTGTGGAGCAGGAGGAGCTCGTGAAGCGTGCCAAGGCAAGTGAGGTGGAGTTGGGAACGTTGAGGGAAGAGCTTGCGTCAGTGAGGGCAATGGCTTCGGACAAGGAGTCAGAAGCAGAGTCATTGCAGAAGCAGCTGGTATCCTTGGGTGAAGTCTTGGAAGTGCTGAAGACAGAACTAGCTGAGCTGAAGAGAGATGAGGGGGGCTTGAGAGCGGAAGTGGAGAAACTGAGAGGAGAGAGGCAAGAACTTGTATCGAGGCTGCAAGAAGAAGAGGCCGGGAGCCTGGCAGTAAGGGAAGAGCTTGAAGGTGTGAAGCAGAGTCTTGCTGAAAGGATGTCTCAGTGCGCATCCCTTGAGAACAAGGTGGATGAGTTGGGTAAGGAGGGAGAAAGCTTGAGGGAGCAGATGGGGCAGCTGGTCGAGAGGGAGAAGCTTGCGAATGCCGAAATCAGAGTGGCTGACTTGGAATCTCAGCTAGCGGGTGAAAGAGCAAGGGTAGCAGTGTTGGAAAAAGAGGTGAAGGCCGCGAGGGAAGAGGTGGAGACGCTGGAGGGGAGATTGGACAGCGAACGTGAAGAGCACTCGAAGGAAAGGAAAGTATTGCAGGTAGAGTTGGAGGCCGTGCAGCAGCAGAAGGAGAGCTCTGAGGCAGAACTTGTGAAGGCCGAGGGCACAACCAAAGAACTCGAGGCATTGCTGGAGAAGGAGAAGGAGAAGGTGGCAGGAGGAGTGAGCAGGATTGCGGAGTTGGAAGAACAGGTGGTAGATGAGCAGAAGAAGTGGGCGTCAGCATTAGCCGATGTGAAGAAGGAGAGGGAGGAGAAGACGGAGGTGGAGCAGCAGCTAGGCAAAGCCTCAGCGGCCAAGGACCAGCTGAAGAGCATGCTCAACGACATCACGAAGCAGCTGGGTGGAGAGAGGGCGAGGGCGGAGGAGCTGAGGAGGATTGCTGGGGAGGAGAGGAGTGCACTTGCTGCGCTGAAGGGCCAGGTCGCGAGTCTCGAGGCGGCTCTTGCCGCTGCACAAAGCTCTGCAGATGGATCCTTCTCTGAAGTTTCCGCCGCTCGGTCCAAGGTTCAGGCGCTAGAAGGCGAGGTTGCGTCCCTGGCTGGTCAGCTCGCGGCACTGCATCAGAGGCTGGAGGAGGAGGAAGCGGAGTTGAAGGCAGCGAGGGAGCAGAAGGAGGAGGCGGATGCGGAGGTTGCCTCTCTGAAGAAAGATTTAGGAGAGCGTGCAGTGCAGCTCAAGGGCGCAATGGAGGACAGAGAGGAGATGCAGAAGCATACAGCAGAGCTTGAAGTGGAAATGGGCTCGTTGCGTGGGCGGCTTCTTGTCTCGGACAAGGAGAAGGATGCAGCCCTAGCTGCTGCAGAAGCGCTCGAGCAGAAACTTGCTCGTACGGTTGAGGAAGCCAGTCGAGAGAAGTCGGAGCTGGAAGTGCGTATTGCAGGCGTAGAGGGTAAGAAGGCGGCCGTAGAGGTGGAGTTGGCTCAGTGGCGCAAGCAGCTGGAGGAGGCCAGAGGAAGGGCGGTGGACCTCGAGGCGGAGGTGAGGCTGAAGTCGGAGAGGTTGCACGAAGTGGAAAGGCAGAGGGATGAGGAGAAGGCCATGTTTGAAGGAAGGATTTTCGCGTTGGAGGAGGGCAAATCAGCCTCTGGGCACGAGCTACAGGGTCTGACGGCTGAGTTGGAGGTCCTCAGAAAGCAGATGCTAGAGAGCGAAGGACAGCTGGCGAACATGCAAGAGCAAGTGAGCTTGGCGGGGCTGAGAGTGGAGGAGGAAGCGGGCAGAGTGGTTGCCTTGGAAGAAGACAAGAAGAAACTCCAGCAAGCCGCAGAGAGGACTCTGGACCAGCTTCGAGGGGAGAGGGAGAAGGTGAACGCCATGGCACTGGAGAGAGAGAGGTTGGTAGAAGAGGTGGTCAAGGGAGAGCATGAGCTGCAGGCATTGAGAGAGAAATGTGGTGTGGCAGAAGCAGAGATTGCGCAGCTTGTGCAGGGGGAGGAGGAGTGGAAGAAGAAGGCAGGGGCTGCAGAGGAGATGGCGAGGGATAGTGCAGCAGGGAAGGCCGCTGCAGAGGAAAGAGTGGTGGCCCTGAAAGCAGAGCTGGAGGCAAAGGAAAGTGGTCTCTTTGAGGAAAAAGCGAAGTTGGGAGAAGTGGAGGGGAAGTTGAGGCAGACTGCACAGGAGTTGGAAGATGCGAGGAAAGCGCTGCAGAGTCGTGAGACCCACTGTGTGGAGCTGACAGGGAAGAAAGAGCAGCTAGAGAAGGAAGTGGGGGAGTTGAGGAGTGGTCTGGCTAAAGAAAGGACGAACGTTGCGGAGCTGGAAGCTGAGAGGGAGGGGGTATCTTCTGAACTATCTCGAGTTCAAGGGCAGCTTGCAGAGGCACAAGGGGAGGTCACTAGGGTGAGGGAAGGTTTGGAGCGTGCAGCTCACGCTGTGAAGTTGAAGGAAGAAGAGTTGGTTTCTCTTCAAAGTGGGCTGGAAGCAGCGGCAAAGAGGTGTAAGGAACTAGAAAAGCGTGCTGTGGATGCTGAGGTAGAAGTTGCTGCCAAGTTGGGAGATGTGAAGAGGGTGAGGGAAGAAATGGCTCTGGAGGTGGACAGACTAATGAAGAAGCTTGGCGATTCGGAGGCAAAAGTGAAGGAGCTGAACAAAGATCTGGAAGATGCTCGAAAGAAGGCAGTGGAGTTGGAAGACGAATTGAAAACTGTGATAGCGGAGGCGAGGGAAGCAGAGGCGCGAAACTTGAGGGAGAAGAAGGAAGCTGCGAGGTTGCTGGAGGAGAAGACGGAAGAGGTAGAAGAACTTAGAGGGGAAATGGAAAGATTCCGAGGTGGGGTTTTGCAACTGGAGGTTAAAGTGGAAGGGTTGGAGGGGGAGGTGAAGAACGAGAGGGAGGCGAGGTTGAGGGTTGAGGAAAAGGCTGCAGCGAGAGAGGAGGCGTTGAAGAAGGAGAAGGAAGACATGAAGCGAGAGATGGAGATGGCAACGAAGGCGGTTGAAGGAGTGAAGGCAGCTGAGGTTGCCCGGCTGGAGGCTGAGATGAGAGCTGCAGAGGCTGCTGTCGAGGGAGTGAGGGAAGAGTCATCAAGNGCTGAGGAGAAAGCGAAGGCGGAGGTAGCGGAGAGAAAGGCTGCTGAGGGAAGGGCAGAGGTTGCAGAGGGCAAGGTGGAAGCATTGGAGGAAAGGGCTCGGGAGTTTGGAGAGCGGTGTGCAGAGGCAGAGAAGGCGTCGAATGAGAAGGAGGCAGTTATTGAGGAGCTGAACAGGAGCCTGGTTGAGATGACCGAGCAGTTGAGGGAAATGACGGAAGCGTTGCAATCTGTGGAAGGGGAGAAGGCGAAACTGGAGAAGGAGATCTCGGACGTGAGGGAATCTCTGTCCCGCAGGGCGAAGGAGATGGACGACATGTCTCAGCAGGTGGCGGTGACCAGCTCGCAGCTCACGGGGTCTCAGGCAAGGGAAAGTTACTTGCTGCAGGAGATAGAGAAGGAGAAGCACACAGCGCACCTGGCGGAGGAGCTTTGGGCAAAAGTGGAGGTGGAGAGGAGGGATCTGGCCGCCATGCTCGCGTCGTCTCGGAAGGAGGTCGAAGAGAAGATGAAGGAGCTGGAGGAGAAGGAGAAGGAGGTGGAGGAGAAGGAGGGTCAGATGGAGAAGCTGACCGACGAGATTCGTCAGCTGACTGCCACTTTGCGGAGCAATGAGGAGAAGGCGGCCAAGCTGGCAGCTGAGAAGGAAGATGTGCTTAAACAGCTTGCTGCGACGGCAGCTCAGAAGGGGAAGCTGGAGGGAGAGGTGAAGAAACTGTCAGCGGATGTGAAGAGGCTTGAGGGAGAGTTGAAGAAATTGGGAGAGGAGGCAGCCGGCTGCAAGGCACAGGCGGAGAGGGCCGCCAAGCTGGCGGCTGAGAAGGAGGACGTGCAGCGGCAGCTGGAGTTGTCTGTGGCTGAGCGGACGAAGATGGAGGAAGAGGTGAAGAGACTAGAGGCGGACGCTGCCAACAGCAAGCTCAACTTTGCCGTGTTGGAGGACAAAGCAAAGGAGCTGGGGGAGTCGCTGATAAGGGTGCAGGACGAGGTGAGGAGACGGAGGAAGGAGAAGGAGGCACTGACCAAGGGCCTGGAGGAGGCGCGAGGGAAGATCTTCCAGCTGGAGAATGAGCTGGCCGATGCGCTGGCGGGGGCGAGTGCAACAGCGGCAGTTCAACAGGAGGCTCTGGAGTGTGCCAAGAAGGCAGCGGCGGAGGCAGAAGAACTGGCGCGCGCACGGCGTGGGGAGAGGGATGATGCGGCCGAGAGGTTGTTGAGGGTCGAGGGGGAGGCGGAGGAACTGAGGTCCCGAGTGAATCAGCTGGAGACGAGAGTGGCGGAGGCGAGGGCTGCTCTGGAGAGGGAAAGAGATTCTCTCTTGGCTCTTGCGAATGAGGAGAAGTCGAAGGTGGAAGGAGTGTTGAAGGAGAGGGAACTGGAGTGGCGGCGGAGGGAGGAGAGGATGCGGAATGAGGTGGAGAAGCTGCTTTCTACTGTGAAACAGTGGGAGGGCATGCTGGCAGCAGAAAGAGAAAGAGCGGAGGAGAAGGAGAGGGAGCTGACAGAAGCAAGGAGAGCCAACGAAGCTGCAAAGGCAGCGGCAGATGCGGCAGAAGCAGCGTTGGGGGAAGTGAAGGAAGATCTGCAGCGGGTGAGGGAGAAGGAACGGGCTCTGCAAGCAAGCCTGAAGCTTGCCAAGGGAGTGGCCGAGTCGAAGGAGGCAGCAGTAAAGAGGATGGAGGAAGAGGTGGGGGCTATGAGGAAACAGCTTGCAGAAAAGGACGAAGAAGTTTTGAGATTGAAGCAAGAGCATCAGCGTCTCCAGGAGGAAAGTGTTGCCAGGCTGGCAGCGCAAGCTGACCTGGCTAGCCAGCGGGAGTCTGAGAAAGACAAACTACTAGAGGAGAAAGAGAGGTCCATCCACCAATTGGCCAAAGAGAGAGACAGGGAGGTACAGGACAAGGACAAAATCATTGTGTCCAGCCGTGACAGAATCCGAGAGATCGAGGTCAGGTTGGTTGAAAGTGATGCTGAGGTGGCCCGACTGCAGGGAGCACTTGACGCAGAGAAGCAGGCAAAAAAAGCTGCAGAGGCATCTGCCCAGGATGCGGTGACCAGAGTGGAAGAGCTTGAGAGATCAGTGACTGGCTTGGAGGTGCAGGCTCGAGGCGTGGAGGAGTCCTGGAGGAAGCAGATGGAGGACTGGGAGGAGGAGAGGAGGGCGCTGGAGCAGGAGCTTGCGGCTCGGTGTGCTGAGCTGGGGAAAGAAAGGATGAGAATGGAGGAAGCTTGCAGAAAGTGGGAAGAAGTGGAGCGATTGTGGCACGTTGAGAGGGGAAATTTCCAGGCAAGTGCTTCGGCAGCATCTGAGAAGGAGGGGTCTTTGGTTTTGCAGCTGGAGGAGGAGAGAGTGCGGTCAAGGAAGCTTGAGGCAGAGAGGGAAGCAGAGAGGGCATTGGCTGATGATGCCCGTGCTGCACTGGAGAAGCTCAATCTGGCCGTGACTGAAGCCCGCAAAGAGGTGGAGTTGGTGAGGGATGAAGGAAACAAGAGAGTGATGGAGATCCAGTCTCTACTTGCAGTGACGGAGAAAGCTAGGGAAGAGCTTGCGGCCAAGTGTGCAATGCTAGAGAAAAAGCTCGAGGAAGCCGCGGTGGTTGAGGCGAGGAGACCTGAACCAGTCCCTAGCGGCAAGCCCGAGCAGAAGTACGATGAGGAGCAGCAGCAGCAGCAACGGCAACAAGCAGACAGGGCAGGGTCCCAGAAGCCAGCTGGGAGCAGACAGATGGATGGACATTCGAAGAGCAAGAACTTGAACCGCAGCAGCACCGGCAACACGGGCGCGAGCAAGTCGAAGCTTGTCATCTCTGCGGCACACCTCACACAGCTGGAGACGTACATCCAAGGCATGGAGGCCAAGTGCCGCCAGTTCCAGGTTAGCATGCCTCCTGTTGTGTCTCTGAGACCTCTGCTCCTCCTGGTTGTGCCTCATTGTTGTGATGGAACGCTATCTCCTCCATCTGCTGCCGCTGCGCTCGCTGCTGCTTGTTGCGTCGTCGTCGTCGTCGTCGTCGTCGTCGTCGTCGTCGTCGTCGTCGTCGTCGTCGTCGTCGTCGTCGTCGTCGTCATCGTCGTCGTCGACGTCGACGTCGTCGTCGTCGTCGTCGTCGTCGTCGTCGTCGTCGTCGTCGTCGTCGTCGTCGTCGTCGTCGTCGTCGTCGTCGTCGTCGTCGTCGTCGTCGTCGTCGTTGTTGTCGTCCTCGTCTTCGTCGTCGTCCTTGTCGTCGTCCTCGTCCCCGTCCGCTTCCTCTTCCTCGTCGATGTCGCCATCGCCGTCGCCATCGCCGTCGCCATCGCCGTCACTGTCGCCGTCCTCATCCTCGTCCTTGTCCCCGTCCCCGTCCTCGTCCTCGTCCTCGTCCTTGTCCTCGTCCTCGTCCTCGTCCTCGTCCTCGTCCTCGTCCTCGTCCTCGCCCTCGCCCTCGCCCTCGCCCTCGCCCTCGCCCTCGCCCTCGCCCTCGCCTTCGTCCTCGTCCTCGTCCTCGTCCTCGCCCTCGTCCTCGCCCTCGCCCTCGCCCTCGCCCTC
>SZWC01027569.1:0-29929 GCA_023375785.1 Penium margaritaceum | reverse complement strand
GAGAGAGAGAGAGAGAGAGAGAGAGAGAGAGAGAGAGAGAGAGAGAGAAAGCAAGAGGGATATAAAGAGAGAGTTTGTGTGTTCGTGTGTGTGTGTGAGTGGTGTCAGTTTTTAATGAGGGAGAGGGAGGGTGATGGATGGGTGGACAGGAGGGGGTGGAGGCTAAGATAGGAGGGAAGGAGGGCGGACTATAGGAAGGAAGGAGGGATGAGAGGGAGGTGTGGAGGCACCACACAAGGACGAAGAAGGAGGAGGGATCAAGGATAGGTAGGGGAAATATTTGAGGGGTGACAGAATTCAAGAGAGCGAGAGCAAGAAGAGGAGAGAGAGATCAAAAGGAAGGGATGGGGAATGGGAGCAAGGGATATATGATGATGACAAAGTTGGTGTTGATGCCAATGACAATGACAATGTTGCTAATGATGCCTTTGACCATGAAAATGACAATGACGATGCCGAGGATGATGCAAATGACAATGATGACACCAATGATGCTAATAATGATGTCCTTGACAATTTCAACGAAGCAAAGGAAGTTATGAAGATGAAAATTTGCAATTGGGGGGATCAAGATTGGGAGGGGGGAGGGTGACTGATGGGGAGGAATGACAACAGCGAGGATCACGGCAGCAAAGGGGAAGGGGGGCTGGGGTAGAGGGAAGTATGGAAGTATGCAGGCACAATGAAGGGACTAGAGGAAGGCGTGGAGGCACGAGACAAGGATGAGGCAAGAGGAGGGATCAAGGAAAGTGGGAGTGGGGGATTAACGGAATGAAAGAACGTGAGAGAGAGACAAAGAAAGAAAGAGGGCGAAAGAGAGGGAGAGGGAGAGAGAGATAAAGAGAGAGAAAGACAAAGATGGAGGAAAAGGAATGGAAGCAAGGGAAAGATGACAATGACAAATTCAATGCTCATACCAATGAGGATGACTATGCCAATGATGAAGGCGATGACGATGACAAAGACAATTATAATGAAAATGATGATGCCGTGAAAAATGTTGAGACAAAGGAGGAAGTGTTGAAGATGAAGAGTTGTAGGTTGCTGGATCAACGAAGGGAGGGGAGATGGGAGCAAGAGGGAGAACATAAGACGACAGGAGTAAGGGATAGAGGGAGGGGTGAGGAACAGGACTCTGAGACAGGTGAAAAGGGGGAAGGATGGGAGTTAGGGGCAAAGTCAATAGTAGAGCGGACAATGGAGGAATAGGGAGGGGAGGGAAGGGATCAAGGAGAGATGGAGGGAGAGAGAGAGAGAGGGAAAGGAGACTGGATGAATGGAGAGGGAGGAGGAGAGCAAAAGAGAGGGAGGGAGGGAGGTGTGAGGATGGCATCAAGGTAGAGAGAGAGAGGCAAACATTCCGAGATAGAGAGAAAAGAGAGAGAGCAAAGAGAGAGAAATGGAAACAAAGGAAGAGAGAGAGGGAGATATACAAGGAGAGAGAGAGGAGGACAGGATTGAGGGAAAATAGCAAGATGAAGGGCGGTGGGGAGGGATGGGTGGATAGGGCGAAGGGGCAGGGTGGGATAGACGCACAACTGGAGGAAGGAGCGATGGGAGTGACACAGAGAATGAGGGGCAAAGGGAGGGGCACAAGAGAGGGAGGGAGGGACGCGCCGATGCAAGAACGAATGTATGGACGGATGATTGAGGGGGAGAGGGGAGGACGGAAACAAGGGGGGGACAAGTGCTGGAGAGAACGAAGGGGAGGGACAAGAGGAACGAAATGAGGGAGAGGAGGAGAGGGGGAGGATAGGACAACCGCTGAGGGAAGGGGGGAAAGAGGGCGAAACAGTTAGAGCAAGGGAAAGAGGGAGGGGGGAGGATATGGGAAGGGAAGGATAAGGGAGATGAGAGATGGACAAATGGACAAACAGACGAGGGGAAGAGGGGAATATGTATACAAGGAACACAAGAGGGGAAGGAAGATCAAAGGGAGCAAGGGAATTTGGGAGAGGCAAAGGATGGGATCAAGGGAGAGGGAGGAGGGTAGTAGAGCATGGGAAAGAGAAAGTGGGAGGAAAATGAGGAGAGGGGACATGAGGACAAGCGACTAGATGGACGAACAAATGAACAGATGGACGAGTAGAGAGGCAGATAGACAAACACATGAAGGGGGGAAGGGAAGGAAGATAACAAGGAAGAAGGGAGGGGAGGAATGAGAAGAAGGGAGCGAGGAATAGGGGGAGAGGTGGAGGATGAGATTCAGGGAGAGGGAGGGGGGATAAGAGCGAGGGAGAGACAAAGGGGAAGGGAAAGTGGGAGGGAGGATGGGGGGACGGGGGATGGATAGACGGACAATTGAGGGGGAGAGGCACTGATAGAGCCAAGGTAGAGGGAAAGGTAAGGATCAAAGGAATGAAACAAGAGAGGGGAAGAGGGGGGTAGGCATCAAGGGAGAGGGAGGGGGGAATAAGGGAAATGGAGCATGGAGGGGGGAGGAATGATGAAGGGAGGGACGGGCGAGCACATGGACAGACAAACAAACGAAAAGATAAACGAACAAACAAATGTACAAATGGATAAATGGACGATAAGACAAATAGATGGTCGCACAAGGGGATGGACAGATGAGATTCAAACAAAGGGATTAGTGCAAAGAAGGGAGGGGACAGGGGAGGTATCGGGTAGAGATGGATGAAGGGGGGGAGGAGCAATGCTCTACGTAAACACGCACCCTATAAGGGGTTGGAGAAAGCACTGCTTATGTGCGGTGAAGGTAGGGGTAGTAGGGAACAACCATAATTTCATGTTCCAAGGAAGGAAAATCAGAGGCACAAACAACATCCCCCAATGCAATGTTGATTCGAACCTTGATCTGCGATTGCGCTTGCGAGTTTTGCTTGCAACCTCAACAGCTATGTGAGGGTTGTAAATCAATTCAGAAAGAGCAAAGGAAATGACAATATACCAAAGAACCCATGACTCATTGAGAAAATTCATGTCATGTTGAGAAAGGAATGAAAGGTGACATCAAATCTGGATGAAGGAATGAAACAGGATAGGGGAAGAGGGGGAGGCATCAAGGGAGAAGGAGGGGGGAATGAGGGCAATGGAGCGAGGGAGGGGGAGGAAGTGAGGAAGGGAGGGACGTGTGAGCAAATGGACAGACAAACAAACAAGAAAATGTACGGATGCATAAATGGACAAAAAGACAAATTGATTGTTGCACAAAGGGATGGACGGTTGAGGTAAAAACAAAGGGAGTAGTGGGAAGAAGGGAGGGAACAAGGGAGAAAACGAGTAGAGATAGATGAAGGGGGGCGGAGCAACGGACTGCATAAACGCGTACCCGATAAGGGGTTGGAGAAACCAGCGGTTACGGGTAGTGAAGGTAGGGGTAGTGGGGAACAACCACATTAATGTGAGCCAAGGTAGGAAAATGAGAGGCACAAACTACATCCCCTAATGCAATGTTGACTGCAACCTTGATCTGCGATTGCACTTCTGAGTTTTTCTTGCAACCTCAACAGATATTTGAGGGTTGTAGAATAATCAAGAAAGAGTGAAGTAAGTGACAGTAGACCAATGAACCCACGACCCATTGAGTGAATTCATAACATGATGAGAAATGAATGAGAGGTGAGATCAAATCTAAATCAATTCTGGGGGATGATGCTCTTCAAGGTCAGAGAAAAGGATAGTCATAAGGAAAGATCAAGGAACCATTGATTTAGAAAAGTGAGCACGAAGTGGACACAACACAACCTAAGTGCAATGCGCTCCACACTGAGGATGACCACTCATCATTTTGGAGAAGAAAAGATCCAAAGAAGACCTACAAAACAATGTAAAAATATCTCTTGAGTGCACCAAAAAAGCTTAACCATTTATTCAACATCCCTCATGCTTAGATGTTAACATCATGTGATTTTACACATGCACAAGAAAGAAAGCTCACACACAAATGGCCAGTCTGAATATCTTTTGATTTTGCCTATGGTCAACAATTTCAAGACCATATTTACCAATCAAAATGGTCCATATGCTCCATTCCTCCACCTTCCCTTCAAACTTTTCCGATTTGTCTTTACTCACAAAGGTTAGATCATTGCACACATTGTGATGAGAGCTATGCAACAAGAAGTGAAAGCAAGATCAAATGTGTCAACTCTCGTCATTTGTAACACACAAACATTACATTCACATATAATCAACCACACACATTTATGGTTTTCTTGTTATGAGAGTTTGCGTTCAACACCCAATGTTGATCGCGTGATCTTGCTCAATGATTAGGACTGTACCGGACACCGCTCGATCGAACATGCGAAAAGCCTTTCGCATGTTCGATCACGCTTTCGTTTCTTCCCACGCTCACAGAAATTTCTGGTCAACAACGGATTGGCTGACAGTATTATGGCTCAAGTTTCAGAAACAACCGTTGTTGGCCTAGAAACCGTAGGCCTGCTTCTTCAGTCACAAATTTACGCAAATTGTAATGCCAATTCATATAATTTAAGCGAACCTTTTTACTCATGTTCGCTCAAGCGTTGTCAAGCACAGCACAACCTCTTTGCTTCAGATTGAGGGAAATGGGTGTCACGTGACACGTGCCCATGATCGCAAAAAAATGCTTTGGGACATCCGAACTACGACGGAGGAGAACCAGCTCTAACACGTAACCCAGCTACCAACGGTTGACGTCAATGCCAGGCTTTCGTCAGCATACGAGGTGCTGTTCAGTAGGCTGGACTATATGGCCAATCGCGACCTAACAAAGCTTCTTTGAATATTTTGTAGAAACATAGAACGAAACGATCTGCCTACCAGTCTCTCCAATCCCCGGCGACAACACTTTCCAACCCTTCATGGGATCCAGAGAAGTCTAGAACATACAGATACAATTTCGACGTTCAACATCCGGACATTCATAGATGGATTGGAAGGATGTGAAACTGATTTTTTTGGCAATCACATGCTTTGTGGGAACACCTAGATCGGAAAAATGATTTCACAACTCATACTTCCTACTTCATCCTTAATGTAAGCATGTCACTTCAAGTAGTGGTGCCAATTCTTGCATCTCGAATCAAAGCTTCGTAAAAACAAGGAGTTATTTTGGCCCAAACACCTCACCATCAATGTTCCATACAGCTAACATTAAAACCTTGTCTGCCTCTAAGAATGATCAACAAGAGTGCAAAAGGCTTCATGAAAATCTTCAACTTTGTTGAGTGCAATTTTGAATAACTAGATCTTTATTGATAATCATTTTGAATATCCTTGAAGCGAGAAAAACAATTGAAATCATGCTTCAAAATGCAAGTAACATGATGAGCACTTGTTTGTACTTTCCAAAACATGAATTCATCACACCTTTTGCCAAAAGATGCCAAGTAGCGATTCCCAAATATGTAAAATTTCATACCTTAACAAATATTACATCCAATAACTATTTCTAATAAGATTCTCAATTCTCCTTAAAAGCTCCTAGTATCAAATCATCACAAGTTTTGAGGGGAAGAATCAAGATGTATCAAATGAAAACCCCTTCCACAAGTGAGTAACACACATGTACACCCAAGAAGATTAAAACCCCCAATGAGTACGTTGGATGGAGAAAGTGCACCCTAGTTTTACATAACAATAAACTTAGCTGAGATGGAAAGGATTTCCAACACAGAAGGAGTAAAAACGGAAATCCATGGCAATCTATAGGAATGCCTTATCAACTTTTAAACCCTTTTGGTTGAAACGATTACTTTCAAACACCATTCTCCAACACATGCACATTAACACATGGTGGAAGGCACAAACAACAAGAGGTACATTGCGAATGCTCCCACTCTTCTTAGGCATAGAACATTGGAAATCCGCAAAACCAAGACAACGAGACAAAAATATGGACAATAAAAACATTTATGATTTCAAGCTCCGAGTAACCTCAAATACCAATGATTCAAAAGGACAAATGTCTATTAAACGTGATAAGTGAAAATTGCCAACAGATATTCAGTTTTCATTCAAATGATTTCCAGATTTAATATTCTCAAGTATAACTCTCCTTAATGAAATTGATTACATGCCCACTAGATAATTGCTTCTAAATCACCATCATTACGGCAACAAATGGTCTTTAAAAAGTTATTGATTGCTCTAGAAACTAGAGGCTCAATTTTTGAAGAGGAAAATTTTGAGAAGATGTAATTGGCTACAGTCTGGTTGGACTCTAACCCTCAAAATGTTGAGGCCACATCTTAAGTGAAAGGAGTGCTGTAATGGAACATCCATCATGTCACAAATCCTCCACTCTTAGCTTGAATCTAGCATCATGTTTTATCATGGAAATGCCACGTGGAACGATAAAACTTAGGAATATTGTTTTATGTCCATGCCTCATGACGACCCCATTTGATTGTGAGACAATTTGTGTCAGCCAAAATAGGTGAGGTGACTATTTGTGCCTCCTCCTTAAAATGTTGTCCTAAGGGGTTACATCTTGGTTATGTAGTTAGTCACAAAACGACCCACATCTGTTACATTTGGATCAAAGCAAGAGCTTCGGCAAGAGGGAAAAAACATTAGTGTTGGAAACACTATAAGGTTGGATCCTACAATCAATGGATATCATTAGTTTTGAACAAAGCTTCCAATAGAAAAAAATGTTTGGACCTTTTTTCCAAATAGAAGCCAATTTTTGGAATTGTGAATGAACTTGGTTTTGCCTTTTTACTTACTCCCGTCGGCACCAAAACCAGGAGTCAAGTGTAGTCAGCAAATGATGCGCGACAGCCGCTGTGGTGGCATCAAACATCGAGTGTCAAGCTCATCGATCTCAAGATAGAGCAGGGAGAAGGGGTGAGGGAAGTCCCTTAGCACCTCATTAGGTGGTGTACAAGGAAAGGGATGGAATCCCTCTACTCCCTCCCCCTACTTCCACACCACTTGTTGTACTTAAGGGAGGAGAGGGACATACTTGCTCCCTCCCCCCTTAAGCATGGTGCCAACGGTGCCAAAGGGGAGGAGGGAGAAGGGAGCCCCACTAAACCCCCTCCCCCCCTTTCATGGTGCCGCCAACAAGTAGGAGGGTAGATTGCTGAGATTTACTAGTCGTAGCAGGTGGCTTCTTCTTCGAAGACCTTGTATCCTATGGGAATTCTCTTTGGAGTTTATGTGCTCACTAGCTGCTTGTGACCCTTGAGTAGCAAGTGGTTTTTTTTGTTTCTTCGTGACCTTACATCTTCTTAGGTGCCCTCAAACTGGCCTGGGGGGTTATGCAAATCGACCACAACATTACCACCTAGATGGTTATGTTACAAGTCCAAAAGGTCATGCAACCACCCATGTGGTTATACAAGCGCCCAGGACTTTGTGCATCTCCTTGTAACGTCCCACTCGGAGCATCCAAAGAGGGACCTGCCTCAAGATTATTTAACTTACTATGAATTCCTTTAGTTTTCATCATAAATAATTGCCAATTAGGGAATCCGAGCCATTTCATCCCGATTTCCAATGTTTTCCTCCAGGACTTTGACATCATATAGTGTATTACATACATCGTCATTGAAGTTTCACAATGACGTGGGATTGGGGATGCCTGGGGAATCTAGTGTTGATGCCTTGTGACTTAACACCTACATCCAATCCTTACATAAAGCACTTGGCCTGCTACAAAGCTTATAGATCTAGAACATCTAGTATTATGCATCTGGTTCCCAAACATAGACTTTTAGACGTGGGACTAAAACACCCGCCCTCCTTTCCAGACACGACGCCAAGGGCGGGACGCGTGAGGAGAGTCTCCCTACTGTAGTCCATGGCACTAAAGGAGGGCTCGTGAGGGTAGAAATCCCCCCTCTTGAATGCCGCTTGCTAAGAGAAGGGAGGTAAGTTAGGGGACATTCTTCGATCCACTCACCCTCGTCCATGGCTCCGACGACGCCATGGAGTGGCTAATGAGCGGAGAGTCCATCCCCCCACCTTTTTCATGGCATTAACGACTCTATTAGGGGGCTGGCAAGGGAAGAGTCTCCTCCCCCACCCCCCCTCGTCCATGGCGATGTCAGCACAAAGAGGAGCGGGTGCGGGGAGAGATTTTCGTCCCCCCTGTCAAGTGCACCAATGGAGCTACGGGGCTGATCAAGGGAGATTCTCCCTTGATTTATCTTACCCATGGCGCTGAGAACACCAAAGAGGGTGGGTGAGGGAAGGGTGCATCCCCCCTTGTTGATTGCATGAACATCGCTAAGGGGAATATGAGGGGAGAGTTCTTGCAGTTGCCCCCTCCTCTTCCATAGGGCGTCCAAGGGACATAGGGGATGAGAGGGGAGATTCTTCCACCTCCAAGCCGACAGCTAGGAAACGTTGAGGAGAGGAGGAAGTTTCCTCCCTCCTTCCATGTTTGACGGGGTTGATGGTCCTTTAGACACCTTCAACGATCTAAGAGTACGGTTGGCATTCCTAACGCACTTCTTCCCACACTTTGATTTGTGTGAGAGGTGCAAATTTTGCACTTATTTGGCACCTGGGAGGTGGGATCCATGACGAGGTCTTGCTTGGCTTCGGGAGCTTGATGGTTAGCCCATGTAAAGGAGACAAAATTGTCATTTCAACCTGTTTTTGACGCCGTGAAAATCAACAAGGAGTTTCATTTGAGTTATGTAATGTTTTGAGAATTTCTCAAACATTGCTTTGACATTTTTTCTTGTTCATGGGAAATGGGAAGAACGATTGTTTTCCTAACACACCATTGTGTGACGCTTAGAAGATTCAAAGCACGAAATGGAAAGAAGGGAGTAAATGACATGTAAAAATTTGGTTCAACTTTTATGAATCTTCAAGTTTGGGACTTATATCTCAACCATTTAAAAAACTGTCAGAAAGGTGAAAACGTTCGCGTTTGATCCGAAGTGTGTGGTCATGATAATCATGGGTTTCAAAATGAAAACATAAAAGATTTGGTTAAGCTCCTCCAAAAATGAGCAATCCTTATGTTCCTTCTCTTTTCAATGTCAAAGCAAAATAAGAGGAAATCCAATGGTTTTCCATGTCTTGAACAGAATTTACATGGAAATGCTAGATAGGAAGAATTTCAACACTAATAATGCTTAAATGTTTTTGGAAAAACCTCAAAATGTGTTTTATTTCACGAGAACACCGTGGGGATTGACTGCTAAAAAAGCATGCCATGCCTTAATGCAAGTTCCACATGTGCTTAACACTTTTGTTTATGTAAAATGATGAATGTAGTGTGCACTAGGTTATACAACCACAATGGTGACATGTATTGAGATGGGTTCTTAGTGAGAAGCAAGAAAAGCACGAAATGTGCTACAACCACTAAAACAACGCAACTACTCATTGGAAGAATGCAAAATGTGTGGATGTACAATACGGGTGCTCCTTGTAAGGTTACACGGTTTGTCGACATTGTCCACGTAAGGGTGGATTGCACTATAGGCAAGAGGACAAGTGTTGGTTGTAGAAGTTTCTTTAATGTCGAACACACAATTGAAAAATTATTAGTTTCACTTGAATCACAAATTCCAAAAACATCTGAGATGCTAGTGCCGAATGCACAACTCATGGTCTATGAATGTCGATTGTGTATCCATGTGGTTGTTGATTACACCAAGGATGTTAGGTAAGCCATTTGTGGGTTAATTTTGGCAAAACAAGTATTTGAGTATGAAATGTTCTCAACAAACACGTAATGGTGGAAACCCCCACAAGCATGCTTGCACCTTGAAAATGACCAACATAGAAAATGCAATCATAGTATTCACGCAAGTGTTAAACGCACGATTATCCTGACGCTAAATGCATGGTTGATAAGTGATTTGGCTTAGAAGACAACACGAGTATTGAATGAACCATTATTCTGAGAATTGCTTACACAAGTGAAAAAAGATATGGTATTCCCTTTTGTCATGGATGCCAAATTCACCACTAATATGATTGTAAAACAAACTGCGATTATGAAGTTTGGTTTCACTAGACATGCTAGTTTTGATGCTACATCACTTGATTTCAGATGTCAATTGAATCTTAGTCATAGGTGCTAATCACACCCAGTTGCATTGAGTAGAAGAAATGGCCAACGCTTTACATAGTCGTTTGTGGTAGTAGTATACCTCCAAACAAAAGCAAAAAATCTATGTGAGGTGTGGTCTTACAAGCAACTACATCAAGCAAGTTGATTGATTTGTGGGAATCACTTATGTTAGCATTTAAAAGGCATCTAAACAAATACGAAGATGATCATTGTGTCAAATTCTTCAAGTAAAGAATCAAGAGGCATTGATCATTAATGGATGTGGTAATGATGAGTTTAATCGCTTCTTCAATATGAGCCCTGAGAAATAATGTTTCTAATCACATTCTTTTGATGTTTGAAGGAATTCTTCAAAATTGATGGCATTGTGACACAATACACTTGTGGTATACTTTTAACTCTTGAAATATTGTGTGAATTGACTTTTATGATGCGAATGACATGGTATAGCATTGCCTATGCGATATCAATGTGAAAAAAAAATCCGTGAATTAATCTTTTGGACTATAACTCACCTCCGAGAGGGAATAAAATGATTATACTATAGTCAATGTATACTTGACAAACTCTAAAGTTCATGGTGAAGTGACTGAAGCTTGTGGGTATTTGGAATGGTTTAATTGATGCGCGGTACCAAATGCAAGAAAAACATTTTCCTAGATGTCACTACGCTGATATCAAAGATTGTGGTAGTTTTGCAGATGTATTTGATAAAGGTAACAACGTCTATAAGTGCTTTGGATACTACATATGAAAAAACTCTATTGAGTTGAATCATGAAATTCATGCAATAGAAGACATTAAAGCAACACAAATTGTTGCCATTTGGCAACCACAATTCATTGTTAGTTTCTCAAATGGAGCCCTTTGATGTAGTTGGTGAATCATAGAATGATTGAAAACTAGTCATTATAAGATCACCGAATGCAATTCGGAAGTGTTTGATCATTATGACATGGAATTGACACCTAAGAAGTGTGCTTCAAAATTGTTCTGAGATGATTGTGGTCATGGTATAGCCATTTGGTGAATACCATTTGATGAAGACTTTGTTCTTGGATAGAATCCATGGTGGTTGAGATTGGCTATCGTAGCTTGCCTAGTTAAAATCATCTTGCTTTTAACAAGGACGTGAGCTGAAGCCTATAATACACATTTGATAAAAAAATGAAGGGATGATGGTTGAAACCAAGATTGTATAGGTTGGTGAATTATGCTTTCTAATGATGGACGTTCAAGACAATTGCGCGTGCCAGGCAGCTTTTTCCTTAGCCTTATATAAGGAGTGGAATCTTTTTGAAGAAAAAGAAGTGTGCTGAGTAACTATGTCTGAGGACCTTGGTTCTTCTAAAGCCCAAGATAAAGCTATCATTCAAGATGCATGGGCTTGGTGGAGCTTGATTTAGTTAATACAACCAATACACAGGCTTGAAAGAGGTAGTATAGACCCAGGCATGATGATGAACACATTGATGCAAACAGAGACAATTGATGATCAGATTTGAGATTACACGTATTAACAATGTTCCATGGAGGTACCACCTTGACACCAATCTCTTGGAAGAGATCATGTCCGAATGACATGGGAAGGGTTGTGTGGACCGAGACAGGTTTTGCAATGAAACTCCTTGTAATGGGGAGGAGGCGTTACCAGAATAACTTAGTGAACACATAGCACACAAAATGGAGAAAAACACTTCATACGTGTCCTCTCCAAAACAATCATGCCAATGCTAAAAATGTAAACCCCAAAAAGCGATCATCACTGCTTATGATACACACATGTAATGAGTCTTTGGTGAAGAATCACCAAATTGTTTAAAGAGTGGACAAGCATTGTACGTGTTTCATCTTGGTAAGAGCCATCAGATCACGCGATCAACATTGGGTGTTGAACGCAAACTCTCATAACAAGAAAACCATAAATGTGTGTGGTTGATTATATGTGAATGTAATGTTTGTGTGTTACAAATGACGAGAGTTGACACATTTGATCTTGCTTTCACTTCTTGTTGCATAGCTCTCATCACAATGTGTGCAATGATCTAACCTTTGTGAGTAAAGACAAATCGGAAAAGTTTGAAGGGAAGGTGGAGGAATGGAGCATATGGACCATTTTGATTGGTAAATATGGTCTTGAAATTGTTGACCATAGGCAAAATCAAAAGATATTCAGACTGGCCATTTGTGTGTGAGCTTTCTTTCTTGTGCATGTGTAAAATCACATGATGTTAACATCTAAGCATGAGGGATGTTGAATAAATGGTTAAGCTTTTTTGGTGCACTCAAGAGATATTTTTACATTGTTTTGTAGGTCTTCTTTGGATCTTTTCTTCTCCAAAATGATGAGTGGTCATCCTCAGTGTGGAGCGCATTGCACTTAGGTTGTGTTGTGTCCACTTCGTGCTCACTTTTCTAAATCAATGGTTCCTTGATCTTTCCTTATGACTATCCTTTTCTCTGACCTTGAAGAGCATCATCCCCCAGAATTGATTTAGATTTGATCTCACCTCTCATTCATTTCTCATCATGTTATGAATTCACTCAATGGGTCGTGGGTTCATTGGTCTACTGTCACTTACTTCACTCTTTCTTGATTATTCTACAACCCTCAAATATCTGTTGAGGTTGCAAGAAAAACTCAGAAGTGCAATCGCAGATCAAGGTTGCAGTCAACATTGCATTAGGGGATGTAGTTTGTGCCTCTCATTTTCCTACCTTGGCTCACATTAATGTGGTTGTTCCCCACTACCCCTACCTTCACTACCCGTAACCGCTGGTTTCTCCAACCCCTTATCGGGTACGCGTTTATGCAGTCCGTTGCTCCGCCCCCCTTCATCTATCTCTACTCGTTTTCTCCCTTGTTCCCTCCCTTCTTCCCACTACTCCCTTTGTTTTTACCTCAACCGTCCATCCCTTTGTGCAACAATCAATTTGTCTTTTTGTCCATTTATGCATCCGTACATTTTCTTGTTTGTTTGTCTGTCCATTTGCTCACACGTCCCTCCCTTCCTCACTTCCTCCCCCTCCCTCGCTCCATTGCCCTCATTCCCCCCTCCTTCTCCCTTGATGCCTCCCCCTCTTCCCCTATCCTGTTTCATTCCTTCATCCAGATTTGATGTCACCTTTCATTCCTTTCTCAACATGACATGAATTTTCTCAATGAGTCATGGGTTCTTTGGTATATTGTCATTTCCTTTGCTCTTTCTGAATTGATTTACAACCCTCACATAGCTGTTGAGGTTGCAAGCAAAACTCGCAAGCGCAATCGCAGATCAAGGTTCGAATCAACATTGCATTGGGGGATGTTGTTTGTGCCTCTGATTTTCCTTCCTTGGAACATGAAATTATGGTTGTTCCCTACTACCCCTACCTTCACCGCACATAAGCAGTGCTTTCTCCAACCCCTTATAGGGTGCGTGTTTACGTAGAGCATTGCTCCTCCCCCCCTTCATCCATCTCTACCCGATACCTCCCCTGTCCCCTCCCTTCTTTGCACTAATCCCTTTGTTTGAATCTCATCTGTCCATCCCCTTGTGCGACCATCTATTTGTCTTATCGTCCATTTATCCATTTGTACATTTGTTTGTTCGTTTATCTTTTCGTTTGTTTGTCTGTCCATGTGCTCGCCCGTCCCTCCCTTCATCATTCCTCCCCCCTCCATGCTCCATTTCCCTTATTCCCCCCTCCCTCTCCCTTGATGCCTACCCCCCTCTTCCCCTCTCTTGTTTCATTCCTTTGATCCTTACCTTTCCCTCTACCTTGGCTCTATCAGTGCCTCTCCCCCTCAATTGTCCGTCTATCCATCCCCCGTCCCCCCATCCTCCCTCCCACTTTCCCTTCCCCTTTGTCTCTCCCTCGCTCTTATCCCCCCTCCCTCTCCCTGAATCTCATCCTCCACCTCTCCCCCTATTCCTCGCTCCCTTCTTCTCATTCCTCCCCTCCCTTCTTCCTTGTTATCTTCCTTCCCTTCCCCCCTTCATGTGTTTGTCTATCTGCCTCTCTACTCGTCCATCTGTTCATTTGTTCGTCCATCTAGTCGCTTGTCCTCATGTCCCCTCTCCTCATTTTCCTCCCACTTTCTCTTTCCCATGCTCTACTACCCTCCTCCCTCTCCCTTGATCCCATCCTTTGCCTCTCCCAAATTCCCTTGCTCCCTTTGATCTTCCTTCCCCTCTTGTGTTCCTTGTATACATATTCCCCTCTTCCCCTCGTCTGTTTGTCCATTTGTCCATCTCTCATCTCCCTTATCCTTCCCTTCCCATATCCTCCCCCCTCCCTCTTTCCCTTGCTCTAACTGTTTCGCCCTCTTTCCCCCCTTCCCTCAGCGGTTGTCCTATCCTCCCCCTCTCCTCCTCTCCCTCATTTCGTTCCTCTTGTCCCTCCCCTTCGTTCTCTCCAGCACTTGTCCCCCCCTTGTTTCCGTCCTCCCCTCTCCCCCTCAATCATCCGTCCATACATTCGTTCTTGCATCGGCGCGTCCCTCCCTCCCTCTCTTGTGCCCCTCCCTTTGCCCCTCATTCTCTGTGTCACTCCCATCGCTCCTTCCTCCAGTTGTGCGTCTATCCCACCCTGCCCCTTCGCCCTATCCACCCATCCCTCCCCACCGCCCTTCATCTTGCTATTTTCCCTCAATCCTGTCCTCCTCTCTCTCTCCTTGTATATCTCCCTCTCTCTCTTCCTTTGTTTCCATTTCTCTCTCTTTGCTCTCTCTCTTTTCTCTCTATCTCGGAATGTTTGCCTCTCTCTCTCTACCTTGATGCCATCCTCACACCTCCCTCCCTCCCTCTCTTTTGCTCTCCTCCTCCCTCTCCATTCATCCAGTCTCCTTTCCCTCTCTCTCTCTCTCCCTCCATCTCTCCTTGATCCCTTCCCTCCCCTCCCTATTCCTCCATTGTCCGCTCTACTATTGACTTTGCCCCTAACTCCCATCCTTCCCCCTTTTCACCTGTCTCAGAGTCCTGTTCCTCACCCCTCCCTCTATCCCTTACTCCTGTCGTCTTATGTTCTCCCTCTTGCTCCCATCTCCCCTCCCTTCGTTGATCCAGCAACCTACAACTCTTCATCTTCAACACTTCCTCCTTTGTCTCAACATTTTTCACGGCATCATCATTTTCATTATAATTGTCTTTGTCATCGTCATCGCCTTCATCATTGGCATAGTCATCCTCATTGGTATGAGCATTGAATTTGTCATTGTCATCTTTCCCTTGCTTCCATTCCTTTTCCTCCATCTTTGTCTTTCTCTCTCTTTATCTCTCTCTCCCTCTCCCTCTCTTTCGCCCTCTTTCTTTCTTTGTCTCTCTCTCACGTTCTTTCATTCCGTTAATCCCCCACTCCCACTTTCCTTGATCCCTCCTCTTGCCTCATCCTTGTCTCGTGCCTCCACGCCTTCCTCTAGTCCCTTCATTGTGCCTGCATACTTCCATACTTCCCTCTACCCCAGCCCCCCTTCCCCTTTGCTGCCGTGATCCTCGCTGTTGTCATTCCTCCCCATCAGTCACCCTCCCCCCTCCCAATCTTGATCCCCCCAATTGCAAATTTTCATCTTCATAACTTCCTTTGCTTCGTTGAAATTGTCAAGGACATCATTATTAGCATCATTGGTGTCATCATTGTCATTTGCATCATCCTCGGCATCGTCATTGTCATTTTCATGGTCAAAGGCATCATTAGCAACATTGTCATTGTCATTGGCATCAACACCAACTTTGTCATCATCATATATCCCTTGCTCCCATTCCCCATCCCTTCCTTTTGATCTCTCTCTCCTCTTCTTGCTCTCGCTCTCTTGAATTCTGTCACCCCTCAAATATTTCCCCTACCTATCCTTGATCCCTCCTCCTTCTTCGTCCTTGTGTGGTGCCTCCACACCTCCCTCTCATCCCTCCTTCCTTCCTATAGTCCGCCCTCCTTCCCTCCTATCTTAGCCTCCACCCCCTCCTGTCCACCCATCCATCACCCTCCCTCTCCCTCATTAAAAACTGACACCACTCACACACACACACGAACACACAAACTCTCTCTTTATATCCCTCTTGCTTTCTCTCTCTCTCTCTCTCTCTCTCTCTCTCTCTCTCTCTCTCTCTCTCCCGTTCTCTCTCTTGATCCCTTACGGCCCCTCCCTTTCTTGCTCTTTTCCAGTTGGCTGTGTAGTATTTGGCTTATCGCACCCTTCTTCAGCCCTCATTGTCATCCTTGTCATCATAGTTGTCGCTCCGGTTGTCACCATCGACTACCATTATCCACCCTTCTAAGGAGATGCTCCTTAGCAAAAGAGCCAAAAGCAGCTTGGAGCTATGGTGATGCATGCTATATGGTTGATGACTTGTGTTTTCTTATCCACCCTTGCTCTTCTTGTCGTGTTAAAGTAGTGACCTTTTTGTATGTTGTATTGATTTGTGGGCTATGCCACTCATTCAACACTAGTTATGTCTGGTGCTTTTTAGTGGTAAGACACATCTTGAATGTGAGCCATTTCATGTGTAGCATTCTAGACGCGATATTTCTTCACTATAGAGCATACCTCTGTTGCTCCACACTATTATGCTTGCTTACGGTGTCATGTAATACATAGCAAATATAGTTGAACAGCGAGACCCACCATTTCTGCGGGAGCTGTTGTTCTTCTGCATGTTTAGAATCACAGAAGTTTGAGGACTGCATTAACATCCAAGTACCAAGAAAGTAGGAGTGGTTTAGGTTCTTGCGTGTGGTTGAGAGTTTTGTTTTGAGTATTATGGAGGTCTTGTTTTGATCTTCTCTTACGCAAAATTTCTAATGGTTATCTGAAGTGTGGATTGCGTTGCACTTAGGCTGAATTGTGTTATCTCTTTACTCACTTCTCTAAATCTATCAATTCTTAAGGGCTTCCCCACTCATAGCTGTTTGAGATCTGATCTCTCCTCTCATTCCTTCCTCAATTTGAAAGGAGCCAAACATCGAAAAAATAGAATAGGCTAAAGCCTTTTTTGACTCTTGATTAGAAAACGTTTGTGGCCAAATTGTAGGTGATAGGAGTGTTTAGATTGGAAATCCATCGTGTTACGATTCCTCCAGTCCTAGCTTGGTCCTGGGGTCCGATTCTAGTGTGGCAATGCCATGTTTAAGTATTACGATTAGGATTGTTTTTTTTTACGCATGCCTCATGAGAACCTTGTCCATCTATTGCAAGGTACGTCTCAGCCAAATTGGCAAAGACGACCATTTTGTTCTCCTTCTTAGAGGAGGAGGCACAAATGGTCGCCTTTGCAACTATTCATGCTTCCTTTGCGAGCCTAAGTTTTGCTTCTACAGCTGGTCGCAAAACATCGTAGAGCGGCTACAGCCGATAATCATAAAAATTTTAAGGTTTTATTCCTTGAATATTTTTAAACATAAAAAAAACCTGTTAATTTCTTGAAACTGCTGGTACAATGTGGTGGTAGTGTTTTTTGTAATGTCAAAGTTAGTGTGCAATTGGCGCGATGCACATTTAACAACAAGTTTTTTTGAAAACTCAAGTAGGTAAGCCAATCAAGAAAGGCCATTTGTGTTTTTTGAAAGGGTTTTGAATTGACGTTTATAAGATAAACTAATTGTGTGTTTGAGAATAGCCTACAAATAAGCGAAATGATTTCATGAAAAAGCATGATCAAAATCCAAGAAGTGATGATTTTCATGTTGAAAATTTAAGAAGGAAAGATCGACGGGTGAACTGAAAAGCATGTTAATATTTGGAATGAATTAATGATATTGCACTACTTCATAATGATTACTATTCAATATTTTTCACCTTAACATGCCAATTGTGATTCCAAAATGCAAGTTTTTTTTTTCCACTCTGGTAACAAGGATGGGCACATAATAGTTGAAGAATTTGAAAGGTATGGTAAAGTTCTCATCTACTAATGCTCAAAATTCAAGAAAATTTGGAACATTATTATCATGATAATCATAATACAATGGAGAGAATATTACCTGGAATTATGGTCGTACAATGAAGACTTGCATGTGAATTGATGATGTTTGTTCCATATGTTATAAATACACACATATAAAAAAATGACAAATCTTTATGAAAACAGTAATGAAAATGTATACATCATGTATTTCTTGAAAGTACATAACAATTTTAAATATAAAATATGAAGGATAACTGAATGCATGTTCCATTCTAGTGAATTTTCCATCTTATGTATGTTGTAGATATAAACTTAAGTTAACGAATGTGAATGAACACATCGATAAGACATGTTCATCTTCATGCATATGATGGTCTGCAAATTGACAATTTCTACGAGTGTATTTCTACTCTTGGATGTATTCACATTTCATTGCATATCCCCTTTTTCATTTTAGACAAGATGAGTTTTGGAAACTTTTGTTACGTTGAAATTTTCAAAAACACGCACTTCACTGAAGTAAAAGTTTGGAGAGATCTTTGAAAATGAGCCTATTGATCATTTTTTAGTAAATTGTTTTGTGGCTAAGACATTTCTCAAATCCTATGAGGAGGTTGACTCATGTTATTTCTTCTTTGCCAAAGACGACCCTCACGACCATTCAACTATGCAACATGTTTTCAATTTCTCATCACCATTAAAATTGGTTCTATGTCTTCATCTTTCATCAGTCACTAAATATTCAATCAACAGAATTGTAGAACCAATTTTTAACTCCAGGCTAGAAGCACTTGACGTGGTCTTTAGTACTTTTTCAGCATTCTTTTGAAATAATATTCACATGCCTTCGGATTTTTTTTCAAGCCACCCATGAACAAGCAAAGGAAACTCTTATCCAAGCACAACACGCTTTATGTTGATTCCAAAGTTGTACGTTTATTATTTGGATATTGTACTTTATGGAACTTGGATTTCCTAAGAGCTTCAAGAATCAGAAGGAAGTCATGACTGTTGTCTTATTGCTAGCAACATGTAAGTTAGAATTTTAGAACTTGGTGTGTTACTAGACATGTACAACAACCAAATGAGCCCCGACTATGTGCCTTCATTGGAGACTCATATTGGATTTCATGATTTGGACAGTGGGATCTTTCTTCACTCATATGTATGTAGTGTAAGTATGGAACGTTTGCTATTTTAAACATAGTACATGTCATGCAGGTAGAAATGAAGTGGTTCATAGTTGAAATCGGAGTTTGTCACTTTTTATAAGATTAAGGTGAGGTGAATGTTTCTATAAAGAAGAAAGTACACTTTGTTGTCATAAGTGTCAAAACTTGACAGTGTTTATACAAATGGCGAGTGCGAGAGAATGAGGCTCTGTTGTGTGATGCGACACCATGTTCCGACTTGTGGATTCGAGAAGTTCTTCATTGCTTTGATGGGAGGCTTGAAGGTTTAAGTTGGGGTTTGCGAGAATCATCATTCCTTCAAGAGATTGTTGCTCGTAGTCTGAAAGTGTCGAGTAACGCTGTTAGTAGGTTTCGGTGAGTTTGAGAAATGACTAGAAAGTGGTCTTCAATGTATGAGAGTTCTGGGGTACTTTGTAGAATTCCTCCGAAGCACAAAAAAACATTACGACGACTAAGTCTCGAAGTAGGTTAGGAGCGACAGAGCAAAAAATTGGTCACCCCTAAGTTTAGGGAATCGTGTATGCCCCTCAGCATAACACTTTGCCCCCACTAGCTGCGACGTCCCGGCGCGATACCATCTCGTGGCCAGAGTGGGGCTTGGTCGCCGTCGATGAGAGGATGGACGTCCAACAGTTGGTTATACTACATTGGGATGTTATGTTCCACGTCATACATCTTCCACTTGACTGAAGATTGGTTTTGCCTCCTCGTTGGCTGTGAGCAAGGATCTCTTCAACTTCGTATTCGTTGTCATCGTCAGCAATCATGTGCGGCGTGAAAGGTGCCATGCACCTCGGAAAATCTTTTGCCAGACCGACATAATGTCAAATTTTGTTGATGTGGAAGACTAGGTGAATCTTCATATTGTCGGGTAGTCAGATTTTTGCAATTTCGAGAGTGCACATCTTTGAAATGTCAAAAGGTCCCAACCACCAGGATTTAAGCTTTGGGTTGCTTGATTAGCGGAATTTGACGGTCACGGAGTTGAGCAAAACTTTGTCACCAATATTGAACTCCTTGGTTTGTTGAGGACGTCCGCTTGTTGCTTCATAGCTGCTTGCATTTTTTGGAGGGTTTGACGAGTTTCTTCCTAGATTTTGGAAAATTCATGCTGGTGGGTGTGTACGGCAAGGATGCTTCTCTCGGTGTGAAGGGTGCATGGGGTGGTTGGTTCTGCTCCATAGACCACCTCGAACAATGTTTTTTCCATTACAACTAATGTTGCTCAGTTGTATGTACTTTGTCATCTAGCAGTTTGGCTCCTGAGTTAGTGTGGTGAAGTTTGCATAAGGTAAAACGGAGTTGTTTGATCATTTGGTTGGTGCACTCGGTTTTTCTATCAGTTTGTTTATGGAATGCTATCAAAAGTTGGATTTGACTGCCATATTGGAGCATAATATCTTGCCAAACTGGTTAGTAAAACACACATCTTGATTGCTTGTGATTAATTGCAGGACATGATGCAGTCAGACAATCTGGTCAAGGAACAGTTGTACTGCCTCTTTGGTGGTGTCAAACCCTTGGAGTGTCACAAAAAAATCTACCGTATTATCACTCATATTAGTGCAAAATAATGGTTTTAGTTCATTCATGTGTCACAATTGTTTTTGCGTCAAAATATTCGTCTGCAAAATTGTTTCTTGAAGCACATGATTCTGTCCATTGTGTCTCATGAATAGTTATTCCATCCATTATGTTTTTTGCAAAAGTAGAGGAGGCACATGGAACAACATTTGTCGGGTTCAAGTAAAAGGAGACACACAAGCACGTTTGGGAAAAAGTTGAATTAGCAAGGTAGTGGCAAAATCGAGCTAGAGTATAATGACATCTTCCCGTTCATGGACTATGCTACACAGCCAAGAGTGCGTGAGTCACGGCTGGCCATTGATAGCAACGTACGGATGAAGGAAGAAGGATGCTTGAACATCCAAACTCGGTCAATAGAAGTTCCTCGCGGTGATCGTGGTCAGATTTGCTACAAGGGGGAGTAGAATAGTGGACGGATATGAACATAAGGGAATAACGGGTCTACCCACCCACTCTCTTGCCTGATAAAGTAAAACAATCCAAACATTAGGGAATAGAGATGGCACCAAAAACCAAATGAAAAAAGAGACGCATATGGGTGACTGTACTATATCAAAAAATCCATGAATGTCTTAGTCCATGGTGTTTCTGGTATCGATAGTGGTTGTAGAAAACCAAGGGGTTTGGTGCGCTAACTTTTGTGTCTTGGGCATAAGTTACAGCTCTTGCATGATTTTGCGACGTTAACCCCCATCTTATTCCACCAATAGTACTTGATGATTTTTTTTAGTCTTATCAGTGAGGAAGTGGCCTCCTTGACTGGTGTAAGGCACTACTCGAGAAGCACCCGTCGCAACTCCTTAACTTCGGGGATGACGACTTGATTTTTGTGCTTTTTGCACCAATGGAAGCCTGCGATGTGGAACTTTGTCGTGTCGTAGGCTATGTGGTCCTAATAGCAATGTGCAAAGAACTTTGTTACGTATGGATTTGCTTGAATTTGAATCGCGTTGAACTTTGGGAGATCGGGCCGCCAGCTTAGCGCGTCCGCAAGATTCATCTTTCTGGGTTGATACGAGATGTTGTAGTTAAAGTTGGACTTGAGGAACTCAATCGACCAATTTTTTCTTGAGCTAAGATTTGGTTGTATTTCTAGGCACATGAGAGTATGGTGGTCAGTTTCAACCACACATTTATGGCACTTCAAATTCTAGTATTAAGTTTTGAAGGCGTGAATAATCGTGAGCATTTTTTTCACGTGGTTGGCTTAGTTGAGCTCTTCTACGTGAAGCTTTTGCGACATGTACATGATGGGCTTTTCTCATCCACCGTTGTTTTTTGGGAGATGGCCCTCATTGCTCGATCGGAGGCGTTTGTGGCCATGATGTAGTTTGCCGTTGAATCTGCCAATCAAAGGATTGGCGATGAGGTGAGAGCTTAACGAAAACATGTACAAGCTTCTTGTTCGCTATCTTCCCAAATGTAGTAGCAATTTTTACAGGTGATGTCAAAAAGAGGCGCTGACACTCAAGCATCATCATTCACAAACCTTTAGTAACAGTTGCAAAATCCAAGGAATATGTGTGCGCCGTGTACTTTTGTCGGAGTTGGTCAAACTGCCACTGCGGATATTGTTTTTTAATCCATGGATATCCGTCCAACGTTGATGATGTGGCCGCGATTCTCAATTGACCATTCATTGAAGTCACACTTTGTGAGCTTCTCATAGATATTCTCTTGTTGGAGGATCTTGAGCACATGTCACAAATGTCACGGATGTTCCTCGGGGGTTTCATTGTGCACGAGGATGTCATCGAGGTATACCACAACAAAGTCATTAAGGTATTGACAAGAATGGTGGTTGATCGCTGTCATGAACGTTGCGAGGGATATTGTAAGGCCAAACAACATAACCATGGGCTCAAAGTGCTTATATGAGATTTAAAAGGAAGTTTTTGTAAGATTCTTGTGGGCGATGGAGATCTGGTGGTAGCGGCTCCAAAGGTCATTTCTGTTATAAATTCTTACTCTATGTAGCTGGTGAAAAAGCTCGTCCGCTCAAGGTAGAGGGTAGCGGTTCCTGATCATGACGTTGCACGATTATCCATGCACATCTGCATTTTGCAAGTTTTCTTTTTCACGATCAGTATTGGTGCCATGTATAGAGAAATGGACGGTCGGATCAACCAGCGAGCCAGCATGCCATTCTATTGTCGATTGAGGCGGATGAGTTTGTGATCACTCATTCGTTAGGTTCCTTTGATTGTCAGTTTCCTACTAGCTTTGAGCTCAATTTGATGGTGGATGTAGCGTACGGGATAAATGTTTCTTGGTAGCTTGTCTAAAAGAGTCCGTCTTGACTCCTTCACAAGTGGAGCGAACTCCTTTGGTAAGTTTGAAAAACTTGACGCCAATGAGGCTGATGAGGTTGATGAGGATGATGTGTGAGCTATGACGACTCATTCATTATATTCGCTACTCAGATGGACGTTGACTAACCATGCTTAGGCTCCTCTCCTTTAGTGTCTCTTTGCCACGTTGAGCGAGATTGGCCTAGATGGTGGCTGTTGTACTCGTGCGGTTAATTCTACCACGATTGTGTTGCTTTCAATAGTTTGTTGTTGCTTTTGGCTCACTGAGTGGATTTTGGGTACTATATTAGTGGTTGAAAGGTCAACTACTTTTCGTGTTTGATGTAAAGAAAGCTACTCTTTGAGTGGATTTGCTGGTTTTTTGGATAGAGGAAAATCTGCCCGAGAACCACCTTGTAGTCGCTCATTGGGTTCGATCTCCAAACTATTCCATTATACAGACCCCTTATATGCAATCTTAATGGCTGCTTTTGTCAGCGGATGTGTAGTCGTCCGTCGACAATTTATCCTTCAAAAGCTCCAGGTTCATGCATCAAATTCAGATTTTTCACTCCATTTGTTACAAAGATGTGAGATGCACCTCCATCAAGTAACGCCTATATGGATTTTTGACTTTTGTAACCCCTTGGTTTTACTTTTTATACTATTGCAAGCTCCTTGTATCCCTTGTCAAATTTTCTGATTAAAGGAACCCTTGTATTAGGCAACTGTAGCCATTTGGTAGGGCAATCATTTGGTGTAGGTTGTTTGTAGGGGCAAGAGTTTTGTTATCCTCTCCTACCATCTATTGTTTCTAGACTCCTCTCCTCCTTTATGCTTTTTCTACTACTTATACAGCCTTTGGTTTTTGTCTTGGGTAGTCACTCACGATGTGCTTGATCGTTTTACAACTAGAGTAGGTCGGTTGATGTTGTTTTTGCTCAACGATGTCGACTTCCATCGGAGTCGAGTTCTTTAAGTTTCACAAATAATGCTTGTTAATCCGCTGTGGTTGATATCTTGGGCGCTACACGTAGCATTCATTGAACTTTGAGTTGAAATTGGCGGAGTCAATGCGCTCAACAACTATAATGATTTATGGAAAATCGTTGGTGATGTCATAAATTGTAAGTACTTTGTGAATATCTTGCATTGAGGTCGTTGTTATTCTGAAACGAGGGGTCATCTTCTACATGGTTGCTATTAGTGATGATCTCAAAAATTTGTCACATGTATTCCACCACACTGGAAAATTTCTTTACCCGTTGTAGGCGGTAGTGAATTACCATTTTTCTCATTCAACTTGGCAGAGTGAACGACGAGTTTAAAGGTGAACTCGCGTCAGTTGGATAGGGTAGTAATTGATGATTTCTAGCGCAAGTTAACTTGCTCGAGAGATAGCTCGCCTGATGCCAACAATGTGGTAGCCGTTAGATTAGCACCTATGGCTGTCTGTCACCGTTGGATGGCCATGAGATTAGCACACCAAATAAAAGCCGTGCCGCTCAGAAGCGAGGCTACGAGGTTCATCTTCTTTCCTTTAGAGTGAACCCTTGTAGCGGTGAAGTATACCTCCAAACTCGTAGGAAAGATCCTGACCATTTTTCCTCTAGAAGTTGCACGATTGAACGGTTGAGGAAGCCCTTCACATATTGAGGAAGCGCCAATATGGAGTTGATTTGCGAGAACCGCTTTATGAACTTTTGAGTCACGGATCTTGGCGGCGTACTATTGTAGTTTTTCATCAAGCGTTTGTTGCAATGCTTCCTTCTATGCTAGCCGGCCTGTGAGCTTTGTGATCTTTTCTTTTGTCGTTAACTGAGTTGTTTTGGTCGATTGTGCAGACCGGATTGGTATGTCAGGCGCATTTGCCTCTGGATTGGTTACGACAGTCTATGTGCCGGCCGTCATCCACTCATCCCCCTCGATGAGGCTGAAGGTCCTTCGCAAGGTACCTTTAACAATCGCCAGGTGTCTTTACTGATTACCATCGCTCGTTGCCGGGTGCGCTCCCTTCGCGTGGTGACTCCATCACGAGGTCCGAAAATTGTCTTGTGTAGGAGGTGAATGACAAAATTTATGATATAAGTCAATGAAAGCTAGTGATCAGAATCATAATTCTCTTTGAGTGTTTCAAGCATTTGTAGGTAGAAAATCGGGAATGTGAGCATTTTTGCACTTACAAGTAGTAATGTTTGCTAATTTGAATAAGAAGAAGGCACGTTTCATACCATCTTTTTCACTAGCCTTCTCTTGACCCCCTTTGAACACAAGCTAATTTCACCTTAATTGTGGAATATTTGTAATGTTGTTTGATGGCTTGATATAAGAATATTGAAATAGGCACTCGATGTGATGTCCATCATCCTCATAAAGGGTGGCTCATGGTTTATGAAGTGAATATAATTCAGTTTTAACGTTGAGAAGTTCAATGCATGCACTTTTATCTAAGGTTTGACATAAAGATATGGCTAAGAATTCTTTGCAACTGTGATGTAGTAAAGTGTGCTCTCTTGAAAACTTGAAGAGAAAATCCACATGTTTAGAAATAATAAGGTATGTTAACAACTTGATGGATTAAAAAATCTAGATGAAGTTGCCAGGGGGATATTTTGATGCCACGTTTCAATTTTGTTAACTCGCTAGTAGATTTTTCAAGCTAGTTTAGAGCTTGTTTGTCTAGTATTAAATTTAATGTGATAATGTAATGATAACATCTTTCTCAACAAAAACATCATTCAACTATGAGATATGAAAACATCATTGCTAGATTACTATTTGCTCATCAATGTGGATAACATTAAGATCATCAAGCATGGTAAATAGCTCATAATTGTAAGATTCATAAGGATGGTCTACAAAGTTATCATCCGAATGCTTGTTGTGTACTTATACCTAAACATAAATCATGTTCTTGCTCAGGAATCATGTACCACATGCCACATGCATCAAAAGTATAGGTGGAAAACATCACAATATTGTATCATTTTCACTACTTCTTTGTCACTCCACTTTTTATAGAACCAATTATACCACTAGAAAGGGGCACATGTTTTATTAATGGGACAAGTTATGTTTTGTGAATCAGATATCTCATGCAAAAAGAAAAAAAGGTTTTCCTAACCTTAAATTTCTTTTGTATAGTTTTTTCATATCAGAAAAAGTTCCATTACAAACCTTGAAGGATTTGAAGGCGAATTGTGGTGCCTTAGTTTTCCATGAAATCTATACCTTGTTCATGGCACCAAAATCGTGTTGTAGCTGTTATGCTATAGTGGAAATGCATTTCATGGATTTCTTAAAGATGTAAGTTACGCAGTAGGTGACATGTGCCTTCTTAGAGGCATACCCATTTCCTCATTGAGTAACATTCAAATACTAGTAGTGTGTAGTAGAAACAAAGGAAGTATATGGTAGGTGAAATGTGATTTGGTTAATCACTTAAAGACATGTAAATTGAAGTTCTTAATTTTCAAAAGTGTTCTTTTTTTTTGTGTACTTGAGAAGATATCATCAACCTTGCTATTTCAAAAGAAATGGATGATTTCATGAGAAACATCTCTGCAAAGGGCCAATTGAGATCCTTCAAAGGTCCTCAATGACTTCAGGAACATCTCTTCCATTCTTCTTGAAGCTGTATTAGAACATGTTTTGAAAAGTAAATTCAAAATCAAGCATTCACTTTACATATAAAAGTAAAATCCATTGAAGATCATAACTTTATGATTAATGTTTTTGACAAGATAGTTGTATTATTTAGTTGAATTTTGAATATCATACACTAGACACATCATTGGAGAAATCATGTATCATGTGCTTGAGATTTGCATCCATATAGAAATTGGTCATTCTATAGGAAGAAAATTGTCAAGGCATGATAAAAGTACCTTACGTGTATTATCCTCATAAAACATCATTACAAAACTGTCCTCTTCTACAAGTTGATGCACAAAACTATCATATTTAACAAAGAACAAGCACACATACTAAATTCTTTTGTATTCACAACGGAGTTGAAGTCGTACATGCCCTTAGAGGTCAATTAGGAGCCTTTGAAGACAAAGATCTAGAGTTTGTTACCAAACACATTAAGGTGTAAGAACTAGAACCAAAAAAGTGTTCTCTAGTTTTTTTGTCAGTAGTATAATTGATTTATGAAATGCTTGTAAGATAAAGAAAACTGATTTAATGGAGGTATTTTAAGGGTTTTCTTCAAGGACACAATCATGCATGTGTGTTCATATTCGATCCATTTGTACCTTTAATTGTAAGCAATACATCATGATTTCCCTTCCATGAAGCATGATGTATCGTTACTCTTCATATCCAATTGAATTGATTCATTTGTTGTGTTGATATAGCCTTGTAGAGAATAGGAAGATGCTTGATGATGAATCATTTTTGTTTTTTCATAGCATGGGATTTGAAATGAAAACCTTGTTTTTGTAGATGGTAGTAATAAGACATGAAAATTCTCTAATTTTTATAAATTGTTTCTAACCTGAAGAATCCCTCATGGTGTTTCATTGTGAAAGAGGTTCGTATGTGTCACATGTAATTGAACATAGGAAGATTGAGATTGAAGGACTAATACAACATACACCTAGGTTTCTTTCTTCTTGAGGGAGGTGGTTGTTGAGGTTTGAAAAATCATGTTAGAGTTTGGCCAGAAAGGTTGTGGTTTTTATTTTAAATGGGAAATCATTGAAAGCGCGGTGTGCTAATAGGTGTATGCTTTCCTTACCTTTTCTCTTTCTTCAATTAAGGGGACTTGTTCATTGAATGTGATTAAGCCTTTCTTCATGTTTTTCTTTGAGGAGTGAGTTGTATCAAGTGATTAAAGATGAGATGGTAACCCTTGATGTTTGTCCCACTGAAGAACTACTTTGAATGGATGGAATTCACATATGTGAATGCATCCCTCCCTTATTTGGAAAGTTGAATCCTTGTCACGTGGAGGGTCGTTCCCGAGCCATTTGGTGTGAGCCTAGTTACATATGGTGCACCAGGCAAAAAGTGTGATGAATTTCAGTAGAATGCTTTATACACAACGAACATTGGCTGTGGTCACCACCGTAACACTAACCAAAGTCAGGCGCCAATAAATTATTGGTGTATTTGAGGTTCTGTCCGTCACTTGGTGGATCAAGGAGAACGTTGAAATCATCCGGGGATAATGTGGTTCATAAGTAGATACGATACCTTGAAGCTCGGATCCTGACTTATCGGCTTGATCTCATCCGCAGCGATGGCGATAGAAAACCAGTCGCTCTCATTTACAGGCACGTTGTACGATATTTTTTGCCGGGGAAGGCGGCATCTGTAGAAATTTTATTGTCAGAAATTGGCGTGCAGGCTTTCAAAAAGTTATTCGCCGTTATGGAAGCCCTATTGACTAGTGTTCCACTCAAGAAGGGTCTGTTACGGACGTCCGCATTCGTAAGGTGAGCTCAAACCCCGTTAGTTATAAAAATATCTCGCAAACCGGTCAATAAGAATAGTCGAAAACGCGAGACCAGCCAGTGGCGCTGCTGCGCAAGTGGGCACGCTGGCGGGCGCGTCCATGGTCCGCCGTTCCCCTGGCGTGTGCCTAAAGGGTGGCGGCCGCTCCGCCCGGCGGTTGGCCCGATGACAGTGACGCAGCACGGCGGAGCCAAACGCGGCCATGGCGTGGCATGACATGGCCTTAGGGCTGGTCCGAACACGGTTGCACCCGCAAGGCCGAAGGAGCCCCGCCCTTCCTTTCGCCCTTGATGCCGTCCTCCGTCCCGGTCTAGGGCTTGTAGAGCAGACAAACCGGTCGGCGACGTCCTCTCCGCTGGAACGCGAATGAGCCGCCGCTGCCTTGGACTGGGCTAGACACGCCGACTCACTTCATTCCGGGGAAATCGCTGTGGTGGGCAGGGTCGAGGGTCTCGTGAATCCCTTGTGCAGACGTTTGCACACGAAGGCTATCCAGTCTCCGAGCAACCTTGGCGCGTGAGGGCCACCGGCGAAGGGCAAGAGGCGTAGGGGAAGCAGCAGCAGCGACAGCTGCGTATGTGCAGGCGGCACCGTACGACGTTTCGCCGTTGGACATGCAGCAGCCTCAGAAGCGCGTCCAGCGTCAAGGCGGAAGTCAGGTCCTCCAGCCCTCGGGTCAGGCGGCCTGCGTCAGCGACGGCCAGAGGAATGAGCAGCAGCAGCAGCAGACGGAGCAGCAGCAACGAGAACAGAAGCATTGGAAGCAGCAGCAGCAGCAGCAGCAGCAGGAGGAGGAAGAGGAGGAGGAGCAGCAGCAGCAGCAGCAGCAGCAGCAGCAAGAGGAGGAAGTGGAGAGCAAGCGTGGCTGCCGTGCACTGATTCTGCAAGAGGAACATGCAGCGAGTGCGGGCGCGTCCACCTCCGACCTCCCGGCTGTCTCGCTCTGCAGCCTTGCTGCGCCACACCAGAGCGCCCTAAGTCTCGGCGCCGGCGGTGGCGGCGGCTGCGGGGGTGGGGTTGGGGAACACAGCAGGATCCAGGAGGCGAGCGTGTCAGGTGGCGGTGGTTCAGAGGCTGGGGAAGGCCGTCCCATAGGTTGGAGCAGCGGCGTCGTCGTCAGTAGCACCGTCGCACGCAGTTGGAGGAGCTCGAGGTCCTTTGCTCACAGCAGCGGCTGCGATAGCAGCAGCAGCAGCAGCAGCAGCAGCAGCAGCAGCAGCAGCAGCAACAGCTGCAGCAACACTGGAAGCTGTGTGAGGAGCGTCAGCGGAACTGGCAGCAGCGCCAGCAGCGTTGGCCACGGGAAGGTCGCACGCGTTGCCACGAGTGGCGGCTTTGGTGGCAGCACTGTTGAAAGCGGTGATGGTGGTGCTGGTGGTGTTGTCGGCGTTGGCAGTGGCGGTTCTGACCGTGACGGAAGTGGCGGGGTCGGCGGTGACCTCAGCGGGATAGAGAGTCCGAGTAGCTATCACCAGCAGGGCGAGGGCCTGGGGGTGCGGAGGAGCGGTCGGTTGG
>SZWC01027568.1:0-11946 GCA_023375785.1 Penium margaritaceum | reverse complement strand
GAGAGAGAGAGAGAGAGAGAGAGAGTGAGAGAGAGAGAGAGAGAGAGAGAGAGAGAGAGAGAGAGAGAGGACCTCTCAGACGCACACAAACCACATTTGTAGCCTTCTTGAACGAGTGACGCTTCAGTGTCTTTGTCAAGAAGTCAGCTAACTGTCATGCCATCTCAATCCACACAATGCTGATGTTGCCGTCACGCAGCAATGAACGCACATAGTGATACTTGACATTGATGTGCTTTGTGCGATTGTGATGCACGCCGTGATTGTCAGGAATGGCCATGACACTCCCATTATCACAATGTAACGTGATGGACGAGACTGACTGATGCAACTCGGACAATAGGTGACTTTGCCACACGCTGTCATATGCGCCATAACCAAGGGCCACATACTTAGCCTCAACAGTGCTGCGTGCAATGTAGCCTTGCTTGCCGTTACGCCAGGACATAACCAAACCGCTTACAAGAAAGATCCAGCCAGTACGACTCTTACCATCCGGACTGCCGGCCCAGTCACTGTCTGTGTAGCCCACCGTAACAACAGACGGCTATCAATGGAACATGAGGCCTTGCCGTGGGGTCGAGACAACATAGCGCATTCTAGGATCATGACCTCAAACTGAAGGTGATGTGGCTCCTGAGAGAACTGGGCAAGGTGGTTGATGGCAAACGCAATGTCCGGACATGTCGTCATTGCCAGGAACATCAACAAACCGATGACACGTAGATACGTGGCCACGTCTACTGGCTCCCCCACCATGACTGGATCAGAGCTCTTCAGCTTTGCCTGACCATTGGGCGACATGAGTGATTATGCTCTCGGCATGAGGGGTGGGTCCTCAGTGAAGCGCCCGGACAAGGTCTGGACGTAGGCAGCCTGATCGACATGCAGGAGACCCATGGAGCGATCATGCTCAAGCTCCATATCTCGTGCTGACCCGAGGTCCTTCATCTGGTAGGCGGCATGCAGCAGGTCCTTGACCCGCTAGGTGGCGGCTGCCTCCGGCGACGCAATCAGCAAGTCGTCAACATAGACCTGGACACCGACAAAGGTCTTGCCTCACGGGCTGACAAACAATACGGGATCGACAGTGCTACGAAGGAGGTCGTCGCTAACAAATGAATGACTTATCTCTTGATTCCAGCAGCACGGTCACTGTTTCAGGCCATAGAGGACCTTCCGCACCTTCCAAACCTTGCCAGAGTCATTGTCGAAGTATGGAGGCTGCACCATGTAGAGCTCCTCGTCTTCCAGTGAGCCATGGAGAAAGGCATTGTTCACATCCATCTAATGCAGCTCCAACCTGTGCTAGTCAACAAGGCTAAATAATGCCCAGCTAGTGGAGAACTGACCGACCGGGGTGAAGATCTAGTCATAGTTGACCCAGGGAACTAGGCAAATCCCTTCGTCGTAAGACCGGCCTTGTACTTGTCCAGGGATCTGTCTGGGTTTCACTGTTGCTGGAGGACCCACATGGCGCCCATGGCCTTTCGGCCAAGGGGAAGGTTGACAAGCTCGTAGACATGATGTTGCCAAATGGCGACAAGCTCTTCAATGCATGGAGTCTCCTAGTGTGGGGCCTCGAGAGACGCCCGAGCCTCACGTAGGGTGGCTGGGTCCTCTGATCGCTCCGTGGAGCAGACAGTGAGGGTGCGGGTGTCTCGTGCCCTAGGTGGCACGCGTGTGAATGTAGCCGCGACGACATGTTTGTGCTCTTGATGGAGCAAGGCGTAGCCCAAGGCCGACCTTGGATGCAATTCAGTGGCGATTGACAATATGGCCAAGCCAAGCGCCTTTGTGCTAGGGTACCTTCTCACAACAGTGGGAGTGGGTCTGCCCGGAGGCAAGGAGCCTCGTAGGGCGGCACGGGGCCGTGGAGCGAGAGGGCGCGAGGCGGTGGCCTGAGTTCTCACTTTCAACCTAAGTTGGAGGCTCCTGCCCAGACCACGTGTGAAGTGTGCCGGCATGGACGGAGCAACCGGCACGGGGGGGCTCGCGGGAACGGACGGGGCAGCCGGCCCGGAGGGGCTTGTTGACACGGGTGGGGCAGCCGGCCAAGAGGGGCTGGTGGACACGGATGGAGCATCCAGCTGAAAGAGGCAAGCTGATGAGAACGAGGGGGCCGGCTTAGAGGGGCGAGCGGACACGGACGGGGCAGCCGGCCCGAAGGAGTTGGCGGACACGGGCATGGCAGCCGGCCCCGATGGGCTGGCGAACATGTACGGAGTGGCCGGTTCAGAGAGGCTCGTGGATGCAGATGTGGCCGCTGGCTCAGAAGGGCCAGCGGAGACGGACGGAGCAACCAGCTTTGAAGGGCTAGCGGACGCAGATGACGTAGCTGGCCTGGAGGGAGAGGGAGACACGGATGGGGCAACCAGCCAGTGAGGACTCGAGGGTACATACGATGTGACGCCCAGAAGCGGCTAGATGGAGGACGGATGCACCACTTACACACGTGACGGGAGGGACATTGATGCACCTGAGCAAACGAGGTCACGGGAAAACAGGTCCTCAAAGAAGAGAGCATCCCGGGACTCGATGATGCAACACCGAGAAGGATCCCAGAAGTGCCACACCTTCAATGGACGCGAGAAGCCAAGGAAGGTGCAAAGACAGTTACGAGGCTTGAGCTTACCGGTGTCTCCAGGTCGCTCACGGTCACATGGCATTGGGTGAGGGACACGGATGCGGTGGAAGGAGGTGCGAATCGGGACAGCCAGTCATCTAGCCAGGCAACATCATTATGAAGAGGAGCAGGTGGGAAGGGTGCAACAGAGAACGGAATGGAAGAAGGTACAGGGCACGGCCGTACCTCAGACTCTGTCATGCATGGCAGGACAGGGTGACCAGCGACGACGCAACTCGCACTTCTGTGGAGGGGAGGGTGAGGCAGTTCGATATGGAGTGTGATGAACAGCTCCAACTGACAATCGCGGGTGGAGGGCCCAATGGAGTAGAATGACTGCGACGTGACATCAACGGAGGCCAAGAAGGAGAAGGGAGACGCCGCCGACGGCAGAGCGGGCGCCAATGGCTGTGGATGAAGCTATAGTTGAGCTATCGGAGGGTGAAAGGAAGCGGGCGGCATGGACACAACACGAGCGGCAACAGTCAGGGCAGCGGTGGCAAGGCAGGGCTCACGCTGATGATGCATGGTGGCAATGACGCACGCCTTGTCCATCGGGAGCAGTCACGTGTACCACCCATGTCCTGGCTGGCCACAACTATGGTAGACTAAGCTGCCGCCACTCGATCCGCTCGACTCCTGCTGTGGGCCCTTGCCCTTCTTGCCCCTATGTTTCTTCTTGCCGGATGATGAGGCACTAAAGGACACAGTTGCTGCGGGGGCGGCCGCAACCACTAAGGCGATGGCAATAGAGGCGAGGGCCTCCATGCGCTTGATACAGGACTCTTGACGAGCCACTCTGATGCGGAGAAACACCTCATATGCCCAGGGCATGAGGGTGCCCTGGGCAGCCATCACGGTGAGAACGTCTTAGGTGTAATGGACGAAGACGTCAGCGAACACGTGGGTGGTGCCATGCTTGATGGTGAGGAGCATAGATAGAGGGGCTGGTACAGCGTCTCCTAGGCGGCGAAGGATGTCCTTCACTCGTGGCCAGCAGGAGGTGATCGTCTCGATCTTCCCCATATGGAGGGAGTTGAACTCTTGAAGCAGGCGGCTGGTCTATGCCTCGCTAGAAAGGCGATGCAGGCACGTGAGGATGTGCCATGTCACTCCGGGGTCGAGGAGGCTGCTTGTGGAGAATTTGATGAGGAAGGGTTCGAGAGCAAGATATGAAGCTGGAGTGGTGTCGGGGAGGAGGGCACATAAAGCGCGACCAGCATCATACACCTGGAGGGCCTGGGTGGAGTTGTAGGGCAGGATGTAGTATGGCCATAGGCCCTCACCCTCAGTCCAGATGCGGAAGCTGAGCTCCTAGCTTCGGAACTGCTCGCCAGCTTGGAGTGGCGAGGGCAGGGTTTCAATGTCCTTTGGCCTGCGGCAGGCACCCAGAGCGAGGCCTAGGACTGAAGACACAGTCTGCCTTTGGCGTTGGGTATGTTGCTACACCAAATACTGTGTGGCAGAGTAGACAGAAGCACTACCATGCCCGAGTAGAAGGAAGGGCGGCAATTGCTGATGTTGTTGTAGTTGCTAATGTTACGGAGGGCGGCTTTACGATGTCAGCAACTGTAGTACTACTAGTTGTTGCGTCAGTGTTGCTAGCTGCATGCATATGGTGGCTAGTGGGTCTGTCAAACTAGCAAGGCGTAAGACAGAGCCTGCAGGGTGTTGGTGCTGCTTTGGCTACTACTGCTATTGCAGTTCCAGTTGTTTTTACGGCTACTGCTGATGTGGATACAGCTGCTGCTGCGGCTGTTATTGCTACTACGACCACTACTCCTGCTGCTACTGCTGCTGCTGCTGCTGGTGTGGCTGCTATTGCTATTCCTGTTGTGGTGGCTGCTGTTATGGCAGGAGCTACTGCTACTGCTTCTGTTGCAACTATTGCTACTACATCGGCTGTAACTGCTGCATCAATTATTGCTACGATAGTTGCTGCTGCTGTAGTAACGGCAAATGTTATCATTGTTGTTGCTATTGTAGTTGTCAAAGAAGGGGGAGGTCGGGTCCTTCGGCAAAGCAGGACCACTCCTCATTTTCAGCCAGGCTCCCCCTTGTTTAGTCCCTTGTTTGTTTTGATCTTTTCTTTTTGTTTTTTTTTTGTTGTCGTAGGTGGTTACGTCAGAACTGATGTCAGCAATGACATCAGCACTGACGTTAGCTGGTGCGGCTGACATCGTTGTGGTATCTACTGCTGAAACTACTGTTGGTGTTGCTATTGCTGTTGTTGCTGACGTGAGAGCTGACGTCCGCAGTGATGTCAACCGAGTGCTGCACGGTGCTACACTACTACTATATGCTGTTGCTACTACTGTTATTGCAGTGTGCTGCGGCATGCCACTGCTGTTGTTGCTATTCCTTCAACTACGCTACTGCGTGTTACAACTGCTGTACCTATTGCTATTGCTACAATAGCTACAAGTGCTTCTGTGTAGCGATGTTATGCGCTGCTACTTCTGTAGCAGCTGTTGCACGTTGCAGCCGCTTTGCGATTGGTGTTGCAGTTGCTATTTTTACTGCTCTGTTGTATGCTACAGCTGTTGCTACAACTACGCTGTTGCACACTGGAACTGCTCTTGTAGCACTAGTTGCAAGTGGGGGCTTTCGTTTCCCCCCCTTTTTGTGTTTTTTTTTGTTCCTGGTCACTGCTCATTGATGTTCCAGCTGCGCGCTCTTGCCATAGCTGCTGCTGTTGCTACTACTGCCGGTCACTACGCTACTACTGCTGTTGGCTGCTGATGCTGCTGCTCCCCACTGCTGGCTACTGTTGCGCATTGTCGTCTCCTGTTGCTCGCCGCCGCTACTGCTGTTAGTGCTGGTGCTGTTAGAGCTGGTGCTGCTACTCACTACTCGCTGCTCGCTGCTACTTGCTGCTGCTTGGGGCTACTAATGCTGCTCCTGCCCGGTGCTGCTGCTGTTGCTTGCTGCTGCTGCCAACTATGAGACATGCGTGCTAGTGCCGCTGACTGGACATATTCGCCTGGACTGGCTCTGAAGCCAAGCTGAAAACCTAATGCAGCAAGTTGGGGCAGCAGCGTTGTTGATGGAGCATGCGAGAACCCACACTCGTTGCTTGAGCTGCCCCCTCAGCCTACTGCACCATAGTCTAAGTCTAAGAGCTTTGATGTTACTCTGAAATGTGTGCGCATGAGTTTGCGCCAGACAACAGTTGGTTATGGTTGTGACACACGCAAGTGCCCTCTTGTCTCTACTCACACACCCACATCATCACTGTAGGTGATTAAGCTGGACTGAGGCTCTCTGGTGCAAAAATGTGACACGGCATAAGGCACACAGTGGTGGTGCTGCCATCAAGCTGCCGATTGGTGGCCACAGCACCAACCTCGTCACAAGCCTTAGTTTAGTGATGAATCTACAAGCCAAAATGGAGAATACATTTGGTAGGATAGCATGCCTGTGGTTTGGTTGAATTGTCACACACTTGCATGCTCCTAAAGTGCTGAACCAGGTTACTGATCCCTCGGGACCACACGTGCGGTTGTACCGGCTTGTGAGAAATTGCTTGGAGCTCGCTCGCTCCAGGGTCAGGTTCGATCCCTGGGTGGCCTCCGGGCCCCACTTCGAATGCCTCGCGTGGGTGTCCCGGTCCACTGGCACTTACCACCTCGCTCACTTGTGACTTACGCACATGTTTCGCTTATCCGCTAATGTGTCAAAGTGAGCTTGCCCCCGATCCATGGTGTCGCCCCATCGCACGCTTGCTTGCTTGCTTGCTTGTGTGCTTACTCGGAAGCTCCTACTACCTACTGGTATGAGAGCAAGGAGGACCACCTCCTCCTCGCGACAGTCCTCAGACCTCGTCGGGCCACTTTAGTGTGGTGGGTGATCCCGTGTAAGCAACACACTTGCAACTTTGACGGGTAGAGGCCACAGCATCAGCCACTGCATCCCGCAGCCGCAGACATTGCACCCACGTGGTGTGTGATGTTTTCCTTTCGTGTACAGGACCGGCACACCTTCGCCGGTGACTCCTCGCACCCCGCCGAGCTTCGGCCTTCGCACATACATTGGTGCTATCACGCGGCGTCACGAATAGCAGATCCTGTCTTGCGGCAGCTGCACGTGCACATTCTCCACAGCAGCATACTTAGCTCCCGTGGCTCACAAGGGGGGCTGCTCTCGGGCGTGGACTGGCGCAGCTCCACTGCTGTCCCCACGCACCCCGCCGAGTTTCGGCTCCTACACGCACAAAGGTGCTGCCACGTGGTGGCACCGACCGCTGCACCTGTCTTCTACCGGCCGTTTGTGCACTCCTCGCAACAACAGATCCTGTCTTGCGGCAGCCGCACGTGCACATTCTCCACAGCAGCATACGTAGCTCCTGTGGCTCCCGAGGGGCATTGCTCTCGCGCGCGGACTGGTGCAGCTCCGCTGCCGTCCCCATGCACCTCGTCGAGTTTCGGCTCCTACACGCACATAGGTGCCGCCACATGGTGGCACCGACCGCCGCACCTATCTTCCACCAGCCGTTCGTGCACTCGTCACAACAACGCACTCCGCACCCATGGTAGACGTAGTGGGTAGCTGTTGTGCGTGGGACTGGCACATCTCCGCTGCCGTCCCCATCTGCTCCCCCGGTCGTGTTGCGGCCAACACATCTGTAGCAGCCACACCAACCACAGCAACTGAAGCCCATCCCGTGCACCTTTTAGCACCTTAGGCTGCCCTTCGGGCAGCCAAGTGCTCGTCGCACTGGCGTATCTGCCTTAACCAAGCCAACTCCCACATCTTCCACGGCCTTACATGAGCGTGCCCGCATCGACGAAGAGCTCGCGTACTACGACGAGTGGGCGGAGAGGGAGGTGTGGTCGAGGGTGCGTTGCAGCAGCCCTGGCTAGCACCCCGGCGAGGATTATGACCCCGCCAACTACTACAAGTAGGCAGACGCTCGGGACTACATAGCTCACTGTCAGTCTGCCGCCGACGACTCTCCGATGGCACAGAACGAACCAACAACGGTGCCGCCGCGTGACCACAAGACTCTCCACTCACCGGTAAGCCCACCCGTTGCCCCTAGGACACGCCACCAACGTCGACGTGCTGTCCCTTGTAGCACAGCGCCGTTCTCCGCGGCAGCAGCATCAGGCACGCCTATTTCTCTCCGTGTCGCTTCTCCAGCCACATCAACTGCAGAGTCAGTGTCCTCCCCATGTCCTGATACTCTGACTGCCCTGCATGCTGCACTCGTGTCCAGAGCAACTGTTGCATCTACTTTTGCAACCACTGCACGTGCCACACGTGCACCAGCTAGCACTGCCGCTGGCAGAGCTATTCGGACCTACACCGTGGCTGCTGTTGATTAGGGACCCTTGGTAGCTGCTGCTGTCAACGTAGTAACCTAGATTGCTGCCGCAGCAGACGCAGTTAAGTCAGCAGCAGCTGCATTGGCCACAACGTTCTCCAGCGCTGTTGACTCCATCAACACCTCCACATCCCAGGCATCATCCTTGCCCTCCTCTTCATCTTTAGTGACTCGACACATTCAGTTGTTGATCTCGATTGCTGCAGCCATCTCCACCATGTCTGCTGCAGTGTTGACAGGACTAGCCTACCTCATCGTCTCTGCATCAGCTATTGTTGCAGTTGTAGCCTCCTCAGCTGCAGCAGCTCTCCCACCGTTGTTCTCATTACGTCGCTCTGCTTGGTGAGCTTGGTCTCTTCTTCTCCTCCTGCCCTCCCTGTGTTGGTGTGTTTGTGCGACCAGGTTGTTGCCTTGCAGCAGACTCCCAACACACCTATCACACATTTCCCATGCCCACTGGGGCTGGGAAACTCTGCAAAAAAATTCTTCCCTCAGCAGAGTCACGTCACTGGAAATATGCCAGTTGAAGACGACCAATATGCGGCCTTGCAGGCTGAATTGCAGTGTGAGCACACTGCCCTCCAGGTTGTGCTCACTGCACAGCGTGCTCCTGAGGAAAAGCTACGTGCTGAGGAGGCTAACCAAGAAACCTTTGCAGATCACATTGCTGATTTGGTCCTTAACTGCCTCCAACCCACCTTGCGTAGCACACCGTCTGCTCGCATTGCTGCTGCAATTTCCACTTCACCTGCTTCCGCATCCGCCACCACTGGCTCATCCTCTTCTGATCCTCTTGTAGTCACCGTTGCCACTGGCGCAGTCGCAGCCAAAGCGCTTGTCCCATCAGTGCAGCGCAAGCCTGACTTTGACTCAAACCCACCTCACTTCACCTCTAACCTTACCTTCCATTCCTGGGAGGTTTGGTTCAGTGCATGGGCGCAGGGGGAGCAACCATGAGAACTCTGGGAATACTACCATGAGCCCAACCCCTCAGCTAACGCGCCTTTTGTGACTGTTGAGTCTGAGTCTGCCCGTGCTGTCCGTGCCCTCATTCGTAGCAGACCCGATGACCTCACAGATGAGATCCGGTCCTACAATGCGGACACTGCGCGTCGCACCCCTGCTGACCCGGTTGGTGCCTACGCATTGATCAAGCAGCGCACGACAGTGACTGGCCATGTTGCTTAGAGCGTACTCACAGTCCAGTTCAACACGCTCTCCATGCGTGCTGACGAGACTGCTGACGCATACTGGGCCCGCAGTCTACGACTGCTGCGCGACCTTGGTAAGGCCGCCCCTGGACAACTTCTTGCTATTCTTTCTATCGTCAACAGCCTCATCCCTAAACTTAGTGATATACTTAGGGAGGTGAAGGCAACTGAGCTTGAATGTCTGGCTGCCATCCCTGACCCAGTTGATGCACCTCCAGGCATTGGTGCCTTGTGGGAGTTCACCTCCCAACGTCTGACGGACTGGTGGAGCTCGCTGCAGAACAAACACATTTACCGTGCCGCCATTGCAGCAGCTACCACTCCCATCTCTTCTTCCTCCTCCTCTGCTTCTGCATCATCCTCCACCACTTCCACCACGACAGCCACGTCTCTTGCTTCACAAGGGGATGGACGGGGTGGAGGAGGTGGCATGCGCAAGGGCCGTGAGGGGTCCCTCAAGTGGTGGTGGTCAAGGCAGGGGTGACAAGGGTCGCGACTCTGATGGTGCTGCATCTTCATCGCCCTCCTCCAGCACTGTCATGTGGTGGAACTGCGGTGCCACTGGTCATGCGGTACCCAAGTGCCCAACGTCTCCTGATGATGCCCGCCTTGCCTCAGCCATGCGTGCACATTGGGCCCGCTCCACAGGGTCAGGTGGAGGTTCCGCTCGCTCCTCCACCTCCACTGTGACCACCAGACCCACTTCTTCCTCCTCCTCGACAGCTACTGCCTAGATCACTGCCCTGACTCCGCCGACTCCACCCATTCCCTGGGGGTGGCATCCTGGGTTTGGCGGCCTAGTCTTCTTTGGGCCTCCTTCCGGATTCTACTCTCCCCCACCGTGGGTGTTGTCCACCTACCCATCCCAGTGCCCCTCCCCTGGCATTGTCATCACTGGCCCGTCAGAGGACGCCCGCCTGCTGGACTCCACCCTCTCTCATGCCGTCCACCAGCGACACCTCCATGATCAGGGAGGTGAGAGTGTGCGTTCATCTGTGGGGGTGCTTGCGTGTGCTGGTGATTCGTCTCTCCATGGACCATCGTTTGGTCATGTTCAGGGTTGCTCCCCAGTCGATGACCCGTGAATTGAGCAGTGGCAGTCTCACAGTCTACCTCGTTGTCTTCCTACATTTGGTCAGCGCCTTCTTCCTCGCTCTACCATCGCCGCTGTGAGTCGTGACTCTGCGTCTGTCCGCGTGACAGGTGGCTTCTGGATCCTTGATTCAGGGGCCACCCATCACATGACCTCTTGTCGGTCCTCGTTCATTTCTCTGGGTCCCGTTGGCTCTGTCCACTTTGTTCGCACCGCCTCTGGTCAGCTCCTTCCCATCCAAGGCGTTGGGGTTGTCCGCTTTGTTGGCCCTTGGGGGGAGCTCTTCCTACCCGATGTTTTGTACGTGCCCACTCTTGAGCTCAGTCTGCTGTCTGTTACGACTCAAAGATCAGGGCATGGACTTCTCCTCCAACCGCGGCATTGCCTCTATGTTGCATCGTACCACTTGCTGTGTCCTACTGCGTGGCACTCGCTATGATCGCTTGTACCGTGTGCCATCATTTGCACCCCATCCCTCCACGACTGCTCTTGTTCACGTGGCACGCCCTCTCACTCTGGCACATGCAGAGTTGCTTCATCGCTGTCTCTGCCACATTCACACTGCTGCTGTTGACAGTTTGCTCCGGGACAAGCTTGCTCATGGCTTGACGCTGACACGTTTTCTTCCCCCTGTCCCACTAACTATCTGGACTGTGCCCAAGGCAAAATGCACCGCTCCCCTTTTTCCACTTATGAGTCTTGCACGTTTCACCCAATGACCTCTTTCATGCGGATGTCATGGGACCCCTCGCCCATGACGCTCTTGGGGGGGTTGGCCGCTATGTACTCTATCTCACCGATGACTTCTCCTGCATGCGATGGGTCTTTGCCCTTTGGCAAGAGAGTGATATCTGTCCCACGCTTGAGTCCTGGCTGCCTCAGGCCGAACTGGCCTTTGGTCGCCGTCTGAAAGTCTTTCGCTGTGACCGTGGTGGGGAATTCATGGGTCCTACTGCCCGCTTCTTGACGTCTCGTGCATTTATGGTCAATCATCGTGAAAGTACACAATCTTCAATTAGTGTACATTGCTCCGAACCCAACAAAGCACCTTCCATGTACATTCACACCGCCATAGTCACACGAATACATTGGTGCAAATGTGTACACATCACGCTCCTACCGCGCACCCAAAACCTCAAGAAAGTTTCCAGGAAGAAGACGAGTACCTTCCTGACTCACTTGACATTTCCTCGAACACATCTTACCTTCTTGGAAGCTTCACATAACATACTTGGCAGATGCAAACTACATTGCATGCACTCTTTACGCTGTGTACACTGGACCGAAGACAAAAAGACACCTTCCCTGTACATTCGCACCAAAATGCATACCCTAATACACGACTACACCTGTGGACACACCATGCACTTCCTCTGTTTCAAAAATGTGAACAAACCTTCCAGGAAATGCATAAGTAGCTTCCTGACTACTTTCGCATCCTTCCGGACACATGTCGCCTTCTTAGAACCTTCACCCAAACTACTTGGCATGTGCAAATGAAGATGTACGGACCCTCTATTTCGTGCACACTGGTCCAAACAGAACAACGCACATTGCACGTAAATTCCTCCCACCACACCTACACTAAAGCAATATCATAACAGTGTACGCATCCCGCACTTACTGCTTACCCAAAACAAGAACAAACCTTCCAGGAAATGCATATGCACATTCCCCACCCCCCCCTCCC
>SZWC01027567.1:2068-13744 GCA_023375785.1 Penium margaritaceum | reverse complement strand
ATCGCATATCATTTCATCAGGCACATGGTGCAGGAGGGTGCTATGAAGGTGGAGTTTACTCCAACCAGCAAGCAGGCCGCTGATTTTTGCACCAAGCCAGTGACCCGTGAGAAGCAGCAGTTCTGCATGAAGGCATGTGGACTCAGCCCACTCTGACTGCGGCAAAGTGGGAGATTGTTGGGAAAGGAGCCATCTGGCTCAGTTTCAGGTCCACAAGAGCAAGTTCCACGAAAGTACCACATGCGTGCTCCGATCATCAATCTGACTTCTTCATTGGAAAGATCAGGTGGCAAAATGTCTACGGCCCAAGTTTGAGACCGATCCAATAGTCGGATTGGGAGATATGAATTTTCAAAGTTTCAGGGGTCATGGACCGTCGATGTCTGGATGGGCATGGGTGATGGCTCCATGCCTTAGCCTGAGAAAACAAAAAGGGCAAGAGGTCCAGGATCAAGACCTGATGGGAGAAATATCCAGAAAGGTCCTTGGTCTTAGGATTGCCTTGTCAGAGTGTACTGACTAGGATAAAGGTACCTCTCCTTACTTTTTAGGTGAGGTGAGATCCTTGTGTGCTAGCCATGGACACATGGCGATTCTCCATGGGTTTGTGGGTTATGTGACCACTAGGAGTGTGCCATGAGAGCATTCTCTAGCCCTCTAGGTCGTGTGTGAGTGGGCAGCCTGATTGCTAGGCTTATTTCCTCCCTTGTGTGAGATTATGGACTCTAGTGTGTGAGCCTTAGCCACCATGGCTAAGTGGTGTGGCTTGTGAGAGGGCTGACTTGCCCAAGCTCTAGCTCTATATGTACTCCATCATTTTGAGTGATTGAACAACCATTCTTCAGCACAAGTGATGCCCTTCCAATCACACATGCTCGCTGCTCCAAGGCTCCCTCTCCTCAAGTTCCAACACAGCGTGTATCGCTGGCAGCATGAGCTTGAGATCCTCCTCATCATTGTCTATGTGGATGACATGCTCCTCCTTTCCAACAGCATGTCTGCACTGCAGGAGTTCAAGGAAGCAATGTAGGAGCGCTTCTAGATGTCTGATCTCGGGGAAGCATCATAATTCCTCGGTATCCAGATCACGCGTGACCGCAAGTCACGCTCTCTCTCGCTGTAGCAGAGCCGCTACATCAAGGATGTTTTGTAGCGGTTCGGCATGGCAGAGGCAAAACCCATCGGCACGGCGCTGGAAACGCGGCAGTACCTCGTGAGCTTCAATGGAGAAGCAAATGCAGCTGAGCGGCAGAAGTACTAGAGCGCTGTCGGCAGTCTCATGTACGTGATGGTGGTAACCAGGCCGGACCTCGCACAAGCTGTGAGCGCTGTGAGCCAGCACATGGCTAATCTCGGACTGGAGCACCAGAAGACGACGAAGCGGATCTTTCGCTACCCTGCTGGAACCATCAACATTGGTATCACTTTTCAACGGCAATGACAACAGCATCATCGGCTACACAGACGCAGATTGGGCTTCAAACCCTGAGGACCACAAGTCCATCTCTAAACATGTGTTCCTCATGAATGGTGGGGCCATTTGTTGGTGCAGCAAGCGGCAGGTGGTTGTGGCCACCTCGAGTACAGAAGCTGAGTACGTATCTCGCAGCTTTGGAGCCAAGGAAGCAGTTTGGCTCCAACGTCTCATGGCAGAGATGAGTGGGAGTACAGCAGTTCCAGTTCCTGTGCGCGTCGACAACCAGAGCGCAATCGCACTCGCCAAGAATCCTGAGCACCATGCATGCACCAAGGACATTGACATCGCATATCATTGCATCAGGCACATGGTGCAGGAGGGTGCTATCAAGCTGGAGTTTACTCCAACCAGCAAGCTGGTGGTTGATTTCTGCACCAAGCCAATGATCTGTGAGAAGCAGCAGTTCTGCATGAAGGCATGTGGACTCAGCCCACTCTGACTGCGGCAAAGTGGGAGATTGTTGGGAAAGGAGCCATCTGGCTCAGTTTCAGGTCCACAGGAGCAAGTTCCAGGAAAGTACCAGGGAATGCCTGCTCCAATCGCCAATCCGACTAAGTCATTGGAAAGATCTGGTGGGAAAATGTCTACGGCCCAAGTTTGAGACCGATCCAACGGTCGGATTGGGAGATATGAATTTTCAAAGTTTCAGGGATCATGGACCGTCGATGTCTGGGTGGGCATGGGTGATGGCTCCATGCCTTAGCCTGAGAAAAGAAAAAAGGCAAGAGGTCCAGGATCAAGACCTGATGGGAGAAATATCCAAAAAGGTCCTTGGTCTTAGGATTGCTTTGTCAGAGTGTACTGACTAGGATAAAGGTACCTCTCCTTACTTTTTAGGTGAGGTGAGATCCTTGTGTGCGCTAGCACACAAGGATCTCATGGACACATGGCGATTCTCCATGGGTTTGTGGGTTATGTGACCACTAGGAGTGTGCCATGAGAGCATTCTCTAGCTCTCTAGGTTGTGTGTGAGTAGTTAGCCTGATTGCTAGGCTGATTTCCCCCCTTGTGTGAGATTATGGACTCTAGTACCTGAGCCTTAGCCTCCATGGCTAAGTGGTGTGGCTTGTGAGAGGGCTGACTTGCACAAGCTTTAGCACTATATGTACTCCATCATTTTGAGTGATTGAACAACCATTCTTGAGCACAAGTGATGCCCTTCCAATCACATATGCTCGCTGCTCCAAGGCTCCCTCTCTCCTCAAGTTCCAACAAACACAGGTCGCCATTGACAACAAATGTGCCATGAAAATGGCAAAGGATGGTGTCATCTCCTTGTGGACCAAGCACATCGATATCAAGTACCATTACTCATGTGACCTGGTCACAAAGGAGATCCTGGACCAAGAATATGCGGAGGCAAGGAAGATGCTCGCAGATTGCATGACAAAGGTAATGGACAGCGAATTGCACTCTGCACGTATTGGAGGTATCAGTATGGTCAACGTAGTCGACGAACACTAGGGCCAGGACTGCTAGAGAGAGAAGAGATATAACAGCTAATGGACAGAGGTGCAAGGGAGAGTTTATTGACCTGATATGCTTTTTGTCCATGGCTGACTTTTGGACAGGCACTGGATGGACTAGGCATGCATTGTGTCCTTACCAGCTGGTGACTTTCGCACGAGGAGCGAATTCCTGGGGCTTAGACCAACCAATACCTCTTCACTATCTGCCTTTGGTATATAAATCTATTATGAGTCTCAAAGTTAAGAACTGTACTCAATAGCAGGCAACTCACTCGTTCTCATAGTCCTAGTGCCAGCCTCTAGCCTAGGCGTGTAATGGCTCCTTGGATGAGCCACTTTAGAGGCAATTTGGATTATGTCATCCCCCTTGCCTACATGGCGCTCCATGTAACCGCTTAGTGGCACCAACCACCAAGAAGAACCTTGGAATGTTCTAAGATGTCTGTCAGAACATTCCTGCCCCCTTTTTTGTCACAAAGAAAATTAGTCACTTGACAGGGATTTAACCCAGTTACCTTTCATTCCAGAGAGTAAATCTAGAATGCCTATGCCACAAGGAGTTCTCTTAGGTAGTCTTTGCTGGCTATACTATTCACTTAGACCAAGGGGACTTGCTTCAAAGAAACAGTGTATGGATTTTCTATCTAAACTAAACTTAGGGGACTTACTCTAAGGGAGTAGGACATGCGTAGTCCATTGTTTGCCTTTCCAAATGTCACTGATGGAAAAAGAGCATATCAGGTCAACAGAGTCGATTCCGGACTCCCTCTCCTAGTTTTAAGATTACTATACCAAGTAACCCAAATGGAAAAGGAAATCGATACCAACATGCAGGCCATGATCCTCCTTATGGTGCTTCTTGAAAAAAAGGATCCTTTGATCACCGTCTTTGGCAGTTGGAAACTGGAGGATTTGATGTATGAGGAATGAGGCAGTGTCTGCGTATGTGTGCAAGGAGGCCATGAGTCGCAGCGGTAGTGAGGCGAATATTTTAGCCTATTTTGCACAACATGGTGGTTGTGGCAATAACTTCTCTTCTGGTTAGAGTGGTAGCGCAAGCAATGGCGATGAAGGACAAGGTAATGGTGGCGGAAGAAAGAATTCAAAGGATGCTAGAAATTGTCATTATCGTGGCAAACCTGGACATTGGGTACAAGATTGCAAAACTCCCAAGAAGGAAGACGGAGAACATAGTAGTACATATGAGGGCAAAAGAAAGGATAAGGAGTTGACGAACATGATGGCAGAGAGCGTGCTGGCAGCCGAGTGAGTGGCACTGCTCAAACGTGGAGCCTTGAGGCTCGACTATCGCTGGAACCACTGCTCTTCAAGGCAGAAGGATGGATTTATACCTATTCAAGATATTGAATGTCGCTTCAGGTGTGCCAACGGCAGCCTTGTCCATGGACAAGATGAGGGAGGTGAGTTGATCAATATCAAGATAAATGGTGTTAAAAAAGACTTGAGCCTGGAGAACGTCGTCTACATGTCCTCTTTTACAGCAAACCTCTTGTCAGTGTCCAAAATCAGAGACGACGACATGACGGTTGTGTTCACGGAGGAGGGGGCCGTGATTGTCAACAACAAGGACATCAAGATCTTGTGTCAGAACAAGAGTCTTGTTGCACAAGTTTTAAGAGTTGATGGGATCTATGTGCTGCACCAAACACCTTGAGAGTACAAATGAGGAATGTGGGGGTAGAAGAGCTGAAGTCTCCAAAGCCTGATGTTCCATCAGAGGCCGCCAACAGCACGAAGCAATTCATGGGATGGAATGAGCAACTCCAAGGATGAGGAAAAGTGCAAGAAGCTGTACGAGCCATGCCTCCAAGGCAAGGCAAAGAGAAAACTCTTTGAGAGTAATGGCCAATGTGCTACAGCAATCTTGGACCTGATTCACTCCGATGTGTGCAGATCATTCCGCACTCCCTCAAACGACGCCAGCAAGTATTTATTGACCTTCATTGATGACCACAATCGCAAGATGTGGATCAACTCCCTCAAGACAAAAAGAGAGGTGAAGGAGAAGCTGCAAGAGATTCTTGCGATGGTAGAGTGGTAGACAGACAAAAAGGTCAAGGCACTACGCACCGACAACCGAGTTGAGTACGAGGCGTGCATAGGCTGGTTGAGCCAACACGGCATCAACAAGTAGACCACCATGCCTTACACCCTCAAGAGTAATGGTGTTGCGGAGCGGATGAACTAGAGTATCCTACGCATGACACAAAGCATGCTCTTTGACGCCAAATTTGCACATCGCTTCTGGGCTGAAGTTGCAAGAACTGCTGGCTACATTGTGAATCTCACTCTCGTAGCCACGCTTAGAAGGCGTGGTAAGAAGCAACTGTCACTCCGCACTTAGCCACGGTCTAGAGTAATCAGCGCCGACAGGCAGAATGCCGACCACCCTTGATATTTCAACCAAGGTAGAAATCACGCACGGAGTGGTGTTTCCACACTGAAAGGTGCACTTAGCTTGTCCCAACTGTGGCCGGAGAGTGTTCCAAACTCTCACCCAACTGGCAATGCTATACACCAAAGCGTGTACTTGTACTTGTTCTTTATCCTCTTTCTTGGTGGCCATAGTTTTCTCCCAAGTCTCAAGAGTAAGAGATGATATGTAATCACATGCAAATGACAGGCCTTATATAATCTCTTGTCAGTACTCCCAATGGCTCCTTGGAGGGGCCTCCCCCCAAGGCCACCCTAGACAGTGTCATCAGCTTTGATGACATGGCATCCTCTGTGACCGCCATGTGGCGTTTGATCCACCTTGGACCTTAGAGGCTTCTACAAAGCTTCCTTGGCCCTTTTTAGTCACAAAGAAGATTTGGTCAGGGCGGGATTCGACCCCGGACCTCTCGCTTGTGAGATGATGCCTTCACCCACTAGGTTGTAGGAAGTTGTCTTAAGGATTATGTACCAGGTACACTACTAAGAGTAGACCAAGGGGACTTACTCTACAAGGATGAGCAGTGCATGCATTGTCTCTCTCAGCCTCTCTTGCATGTCGTTGGGGGACTTGCGCTACAAGCGCAATGCATACCTAGTCTAAATCTTCTGCTGATTGGACTGGAGGCATACACAGAACAGAACAAACTCTCCCTTGCACTTGCGTCCATCTGCAGCTAGATTCCTACTGCGGCCATGGGCCTAGCGATGTCGGCCACCTCTGAAGTAGGCTGCCCGTTTAGCCCTCATCTGCTGCGCTCACCATCCCAATGCCCAGTGCCCCTCCTATGTGCAGGTCATTGTCTAGCGGCTTCGTCAGGAAGTCCACGAGCATCTGCTCGGTCGCGATGTATGGCAGATCCACCACTCCCTTGGCGACGAGGTGGCACGTGTAGTGATAGCGGATGTCGATGTGCTTGGTTCGCCTGGAGAGGGTCTCCTTGAACGCGATGTCCATCGCGCTCTGGTTGTCAACGTGGACGACCGTGGCCTCCTCTGTGGTGCGTGCATCTCACCGAGCAAGCTACATAGCCAGTGCGTCTCCTTGTACACCTCAGACAGTGCCACGTACTTATCTTCTACGGTTGAGATGGAGACACAGTCTTGCTTCCGACTGGCCCACGACACAATGCCGCCATTCACAAGTCACACAAAGCCTGAGGTGGACTTCCTATCATCCTCTTTGCCTCCAAAATCTGCGTCGGTGTAGCACGATTCTTCATGTGGCGCAAAGGGTCTGTTCCTTGAAGGCTGCCGTATTACAGCCCCATGTACCGATTCTTCTTCAGATAGCGAAGAATGCGCTTCACGGCCTACCAGTGGAGTGGCCCAGGATTGGCCACGAACCGACTGACTAGTCTCACAGTAAAGGAGATATCCCGCCGCTTGCCAACCATGGCATACATGATGCTACCCACCGTAGACTGGTACGGTACATTCTGTATTTAGCGGCGCTCGGCTTCCGTGCTGGGGGAGTGGGCAGAGGTGAGATTGCACTTCGTGGGGAGAAGAGTGCTGAGGGGTTTGGCATCTTCCATGCCATAAGGCCGAAGCATTTGTGAGATGTACTTTGTCTGGTTGAGTTTGATGGTGCCTACAGCTTGGTTACGATGTATGGCGATGCCCAAGTAGTACGCGAGCTCGCCCATGTCCTTCATTTGAAACCGTCCATACATGTTCTCCTTGAGGGCCTCGAAGGCATTCATGGAGGTGGAGGCCAGAATCAGGTCATCCATGTACAGCGCTACCAGCAACAGCCCCTGGTCATCCACACACACATACACGCTGGGGTCGTTAGGCAGTGCGAGAAGCCTAGGCCAGCCATGAAGTTATCCATCTCCTTGTACGAGATCCTTGGGGCCTGTTTCAGCCCGTAGAGCGCCTTGATGAGACAAAACACCCGCTCGGATTTTGCCTTGAGACCCTCCGGCACCTCCATTAGTATTTTCTCGTCAAGCTTCCCGTAGAGGAAGGCGTGTTGGGAAAGGAGCCATCTGGCTCAGTTTCAGGTCCACAGGAGCAAGTTCCAGGAAAGTACCAGATGCGTGCTCCGATCGTCGATCCAACTTCACCATTGGAAACATCAGTTGGCAAAATGTCTACGGTCCAAGTTTGAGACTGATCCAACGGTCGGATTGGGAGATATGAATTTTCAAAGTATCGGGGGTCATGGACCGTCGATGTCTGGGTGGGCATGGGTGATGGCTCCATGCCTTAGCCTGAGAAAAAAAAAAGGGCAAGAGGTCCAGGATCAAGACCTGATGGGAAAAATATCCAAAAAGGTCCTTGGTCTTAGGATTGCCTTGTCAGAGTGTGCTGACTAGGATAAAGGTACCTCTCCTTACTTTTTAGGTGAGGTGAGATCCTTGTGTGCTAGCCATGGACACATGGCGATACTCCATGGGTTTGTGGGTTATGTGACCACTAGGAGTGTGCCATGAGAGTATTTTCTAGCTCTCTAGGTCGTGTGTGAGTGGGCAGCCTGATTGCTAGGCTGATTTCCTCCCTTGTGTGAGATTATGGACTCTAGTGTGTGAGTCTTAGCCTCCATGGCTAAGTGGTGTAGCTTGTCAGAGGGCTGACTTGCCCAAGCTCTAGCTCTATATGTACTCCATCATTTTGAGTGATTGAACAACCATTCTTCAGCACAAGTGATGCCCTTCTAATCACACATGCTCGCTGCTCCAAGGCTCCCTATCTCCTCAAGTTCCAACATTTGGTATCAGAGCCAAGTTCTGCCACTTCCAGCCAGCACAGGCCGTCACTTTGAAAGTGACGGGTTGGGGTGAAACCTTCACCAGTTTTGACAATCGACCCCGTTGGATCTTCAAGTTCAAGAGACAAGCTTTCCAACGAGTCCAAGATCGTGAAGATCCAACGGTCGGATTGAGAGTTATGCTCAAAACGAGGTCGGCCAGGGCTACACTCTTCTCTTTGAGTAAGACTGTCGCCTTGTGATGACCATAACTCTCTCATTTCTTTGTCAAATTTAAAAAGTGGCACATGCACATTGTAATATTTTTCCTAAGCTTTCCATTGGTGCAAAAATATTTGCATTCCATTGACTCGTTTGGAAGAAACGCCGTTTACAAACTGGCTGGTCTGAGTTGGAGTAGGAGCAGAAGCATACCCTGTTTTCAAGAGGGCATATCTTTCAAAAGCCCCTGTTGATGACCCTGTTTTATGGGTCGATCTGAAAGGTTTTGAGCTGAACTTCCCAGTGGTGGGCTCAGTTTTTCCCAATTCGCAGTCTGCTGGCACCTACAGTCCATTTTCTGTCAGACAGATTTCTGGCGGAAGCAGCAGCAGAAGCAGGGGTAGCGCCGCCATCCAAGGGCAGCGCTGAGCATCACCAAGGCTCAAAATGGCAGCAGCTAGCGTTGTGACAGCAGCCCAGCCTTTGGAGAGGCTGGAGGGACGTGCCAACNGTACCCGCCTCCTTTTGGAGGAGAGGGGCTTGTGGGAGGTGGTGAGCGGCGACGAGCCGGCTCCAGTTCCACAGGCAAAAGGCATCACCGCAGCGCAGGTGGTGGCGGGGAAGATGCCACAAAAGGGTGCAGCTGATGCGGGTTCTTCTGCAGCTGTACCAGCGACGTACGAGGAGTGGAAGAAGAAGGACAGGCAGGCCTACAGGTTGCTTGTTAACACCATCTCCAACCCGCATCTACAGAACGTGAGTGACAAGGCTACTGCAAAGGAGGGGTGGGACACGTTGTGCAAGAAGTATGAGAGCAAGGATCCTGCATTCCTCATGCTTTTGGAGGAAAAGATGATGGCGCTGAAAATGTAGGGTGATGAAGGGATTGAGGCGTATCTGGACAAGGCAAAGGAGCTGGCGAAGCAGCTGAGAGCGACCGGCAATCGTGTGGAAGAGACGCGCTTCATCAGCCTCTTGCTGAGGGGACTCCCAACCAGCTACGACACGGTACGAGAGACGCTGGAGTGCCAGCCAACTCTCGACCTCGACTTCATCTGCACATACCTGGTGCATGTGGAATTGCGTCGCAATGCAGCAAAGCGCAATGGCGGTAGCAGCAGTGAAGCAGCTTTCATGGCCATGGGCTCACGCAACCAGCAGCAGCAGCAGCAAAAGCACCAATCTCCACACAACAGCAGCAGCAGTCACAACAACGCCAGCAACAGCAGTAGCAGCAGAACAAAACTAGCGTGCGCCATTTTGGCAACATGAACATCGCCAAGGAGGTGCGCGACCGCCTCTTCATGGCGAAGTCTGACATGTCGCAGAAGGAAAAGGCGGATCTGGCGTGGTACAAGGACTCGGGGTGTACCAAGAGTCTGACGCACCACAAGGAGTGGTTCACACAGCTGCTCTCCATTCCTCCTCGGCCGATTGCTTTGAGGGATGATCGGGTGGTGTATGCTGAAGGGATTGGGATTGTGGAGATGTGGTTGGAGACCCCGCGTGGCATTGAAGTGGGAGTTTTCCATGGCGTGCTGTATGTGCCTGATGCTGCATTCAACCTTCTCTCAGTGTCCTCTCTCACCAACACAGGACTGTACGTTGTATTCGATGATGACTATGGTCACATCCTCAACAAGGAAACATGAGAGAAGTTGGCCAAGTCGGTGAAGGAGGGCGACATGTACCGCCTGCTGGGGGCGACCAAGATCCCGCGTGAGCAAAGTCTTGCAGCAGTGGTGCAGGCGACAGATGGTGAGATCTGGCATGCGCGCTACGGCCACATCGGAATGCGCGCCTTGCAGCAGCTTCAAGCAAAGCAGATGGTGCGTGACCTGCCTACCATCTCTAATTTTGAGCAGCAGTTATGCATCGGATGTTTGGAGGGGAAACAACACCGCGAGGCGTTCTCTGGAGCAGGGGAGCCTGCAAAAGAGGTGTTGGAGCTGTTCCACACGGACTTGTGCGGACCGATGCAGACCCAGAGCTTTGGAGGCTCTAGGTATTTTGTCACCTTCATTGATGATTTTGTTGGGGAAGGAGCCATCTGGCTCAGTTTCAGGTCCACAGGAGCAAGTTCCAGGAATCTACCAGATGCCTGCTCCGATCGCCAATCCGACTTCACCATTGGAAAGATCAGGTGGCAAAATGTCTATGGTCCAAGTTTGAGGCCGATCCAACGGTCGGATTGGGAGATATGAATGTTCAAAGTTTCGGGGGTCATGGACCGTCGATGTCTGGGTGGGCATGGGTGATGGCTCCATGCCTTAGCCTGAGAAAAGAAAAAGGCAAGAGGTCCAGGGTCAAGACCTGATGGGAGAAATATCCAAAAAGGTCCTTGGTCTTAGGATTGCCTTGTCAGAGTGTGCNAAGATCCAACGGTCGGATTGAGAGTTATGCTCAAAACGAGGTCGGCCAGGGCTACACTCTTCTCTATGAGTAAGACTGTCGCCTTGTGATGACCATAACTCTCTCATTTCTTTGTCAAATTTAAAACGTGGCACATGCGAATTGTAGTGTTTTTCCTAATCTTTTGATTCGTGTAAAAATATTTGCATTCCTTCGATTCGTTTGGGAGAAACGCCGTTTACAAACTGGCTGGTCTGAGTTGGAGTAGGAGCAGAAGCATACCCTGTTTTCAAGAGGGCATATCTTTTGAAATCCCCTGTTGATAACCCTATTTTATGGGTCGATCTGAAAGGTTTTGAGCTGAATTTTCCAGTGGTGGGCTCAGTTTTTCAAACTTCCCAGTCTGCTGGCATCTACAGTCCATTTTCTGTCAGACAGATTTCTGGCAGAAACAGCAGCAGAAGCAGGGGTAGCGCCGCCATCCTAGGGCAGCGCTGAGCATCACCAAGGCTCAAAATGGCAGCAGCTGGCGTTGTGACAGCAGCCCAGCCTTTGGAGAGGCTGGAGGGACGCGCCAACTTCACGTTTTGGAAGATCCGTACCCGCCTCCTTTTGGAGGAGAGGGGCTTGTGGGAGGTGGTGAGCGGCGACGAGCCGGCTCCAGTTCCACAGGCAAAAGGCATCACCGCAGCGCAGGTGGTGGCGGGGAAGACGCCGCAAAAGGGTGCAGCTGATGCGGGTTCTTCTGCAGCTGTACCAGCGACGTATGAGGAGTGGAAGAAGAAGGACAGGCAGGCCTATAGGTTGCTTGTCAACACCATCTCCAACCCGCATCTTCAGTACGTGAGTGACAAGGCTACTGCAAAGGAGGGGTGGGACACATTGTGCAAGAAGTATGAGAGCAAGGATCCTGCATTCCTCATGCTTTTGGAGGAAAAGATGATGGCGCTGAAAATGCAGGGTGGTGAAGGGATGGAGGCGTATCTGGACAGGGCAAAGGAGCTGGC